>CATIWK010315076.1:0-17254 GCA_949634005.1 Mallotus japonicus | reverse complement strand
GATGACTCCATGAAAATCAGATGTTTTCAAAGATCAACATGCAAGATGGAAGACTTACCTAAGACACAGCTCTAAGCTAACTACACTTCAGCTCCACAATGCTTCTCTTGATCTTCTGTAAACAGCAACCTCCTTCTCCTCTTAGTTCTGCGTTTAAAAACTCACAGCTTATATATAATTTTTCTGAACAAATAATCGCTGTAACAAATAATCATAATAATAATTTAATTTAAGTTAACAACCGCAACAAGATCAATTATATATAACCTAACTCATTACAACAAAAATAAAATCAAAATTAATCAACTAAATCAATCATTAACCTTAAGAGGAAATTATTAAACAAACAATTAATCTAATCTAATCTAAATTAATTGAAACGAGATCCAAATTAATCAGAGAAAGATTAGAGATTAGAGATTTACTATTCAGGATTCATGATGAAGCCAAATTTGGATCTCTAGTGATCAGAGGAGCCACCTCATTCAGGCGGACACGTTCACCGGTAATGTTGAAGCCTTTGAGTTTTTCTCTTAGCTTATCTCCGACTGGCATGGACAGAAATTCAGGTAACTGGTTCGCTTCTCTCCGGTGTAGGAATCGCCATTGATGATAATGGAGAACCACAGGCCTGAGAGTGTTTTTTTTTTCTTTGAACAGTTGAAGCTTGAAGGGGAGTGTTTTTTTTTTCTTTTTTTAAATATATCTAGCGGAGGTTTTGGTACCGAGCGAGAGAGAGAGGCTAGAAATGAAAAACAAAAGGACGCCGGATCACAACTGAAAACACAAAAACCAAATCTGAAAAAATAAAATGGACATGATCATAAAAGAAATAAACTTGGTCAAACAGGTCATTTTTTGAAATTTCCTCAAGTTTTTTTCTTTTGAAAATAGAGTTTATTTGGCCTTTTTTTTTTAAATAAGAGTTTATTTAAAGTGCATTCTATGGTTACTTTGATTTTTATAAAGTAAGATATACTTTATTAATAAGCACCATTGAATGATAAAATACACTATCATTCAATGATGATTAAAACAAATAATATAAGTTTTCAAAAAAAAAAAACAAAGTAATATAAAAGTAACAATAAATCAAAATAACCATGGAATTTTTCAGAGTTAAAAGTGCATTCTATGATTATTTGATTTTTACAAAGTAAAATATATCATTAAAATAATTTTTATACTCATTAATGGTAATAATTTTTTAAATGAATAATTTTTTATTATTGTTATATAAAAATAAAATTTATAAAAGAAATTTATACTCTTTAGTATTTATACACATGTTTCTATACTTTTCATATATATGTTTCGGAAAATTTTAGGATAATTTTTATTTTTATTTATTTTATTTTTACTCTGTTCTTATTATCATTGGATGAGAGTGTATTGAACCATATAATAGTGATTATTAATAAAGTAATATTTACTTTGTAAAAAACAAAATAATCATAGACTACACCTATATGTTTCCTCCAAATTCTTTTCGTTTTCTTATGTCTGTACAACCTGCTTGGAGCTGCCATATATATGTGCAAAATTGTCACCTTTGAACTCATTTTAGATCATCTTTTGGAGGGGGCCTTGTAATAAAAGAATTCCAACAGAGGAATTTTTTTGTTCCATAGGTTACAAAGCTTGTTGATTGTGAATTGACAATTGTATATGTTGGGCATCTACAGAGCTGTTTTACATCCCTACTCCGCACCCAAAATGCAAGTCGTTTTCGGAAGTTCCATTAAAGAATCTTCGCCGGGCTCGCCAGGATATATAGTCCTGCGGTCCCAGGATCATAACAAAAATTCACAAGCCGGCGAACGAGATACTAAAAATTTTAGCCCGCAAGAGTATTTGCATTCTGTCTTCTTCGCTGCTATTCCGAGGGTTGCGCCAATATATCAAAAATCATTTTTGAAACTTGGGTATGCAAGATTTAACTAATATTTTTCACTTCAATAAATCACATTCCATTAGCACATATTATTAAATCATTTATCATACAACGCCAAACTTGGTCATTTGATTCCCACCAACTTAGATAACTCTAGCAGCTGCTTAATTTGAAGGAAAGGAGAAGCAGCATCTCTATAACACAGGTCTTGGACCACAAAGCGCACTCAACTAAATAGAAGTGATAAAACTTCCATTGATTTCTCATGGGAACTTCCTCAAAGGTTCAAGCATGTAATGTTACAACAATTTCCATACATTCGCAGTGTAAATAAATTACAAAGAACAGAAAAATTAAATCTTTAAAGGTAAATTTGATTAGAAAATGGTAAATTTACAACAGATACAATGGTCAATAGAAAATCCCACATTCAATTCCCTATTATAGCACCATTTCTAAGACTTCTAAAACAACATTCAATTCCCTATTATAGCACCATTTCTAAGACTTCTAAAACATAAACGATAGGCAATAACTAAGACAAATGGGAGAACAAAAACAATTAATTCACTCGACACACTTAATTCTTGATGTTTGGCATCCCTTTGATTTTGTCAGTAAAAGTTGCGAAATTATATTCATTAGTTCAAACTTCAATATTTTTTTTTCTTTCAATCTTTAAAAACGAAAGGTGAATGTTCACAGATCGAGTTTTGATTAGAAGTTTGGGTGAAAAAGAAAACTAAAAGCCCTGGGCGAAACACCAAGAATAAAAAGTGTAATCAATCAGAAAGAAAATAAACGAAAAGGAGGAAAGAAAAAAAAAAAAGGGGAAGATCTAAACCTATATTATTTATCTACATATTGATGCGATTTTTGTGTGAATTTTACCTGAATTTCTACTCTAATTACATGTATATTTCAACTGTATTTAAATTCAATTTTTTTTTTTTAAATGTTAGATCCCACAAAAGCAATCAGACCGAATTCCATCGGTGACTGCAGTTGCAGGACACGGTGCTATTGGTGACGGGACCAAGAATCCTGCCACATCGCATCAATTTGTAGATAATTCCAATCAAAGAAATTGCGAAACCTAAAAAAGACTCGGACAAACCATGAAACCTAAGACTAAATTCTATTATGCAACTTATCACCTTGCAAACCTGGATTTTGCTTGAGTAAAAGCTCACGTCCAAACGCCTTAAAATCGAACTTGCACTTGTGTTCTTCGGGATATCGATGTTTTCCACAAAACAGATGACCGCATTTGCACGCAAACCCCATTAATCCAATCCGTTTCTTGCAAGAATCGCATCTCCTATGGGTAACAGTTGAGGTACCAAAGGTGAAATTACGAACATCAACCTCAGGTGTAGTTTTGAATTTAAAAATTGAACCAGAAGCAACTCTGTTGTAATCAGTAGAAAAAGAAAATCTTTTAGTATTGCCCGAAGGAGCACCAAAAAATGGATTAGCGTTAGCATTGTTAGTATCACCAGAGAAAGAAAACCTAGGGATCGATGATTTTAGTTTTTTCGACGATTCCTCCATCGACGACGACGACGACGCTACTACGAATTCTTGTATAACCTCTGTCTCTTCGTTTTCTTTGAAACACTTTGAACAAAGATTGCAATTCTTTATCGATCCATTGAATTCGCAACCGTTAACGCAGTGTGGCGGATCAGCGCGCTTACGTGACTCCATATCTCTTGCTTTCTTTTCTGGCTATTGATCAATTTTCTTGATTAGGTTTTTGCCAATTGGGAGATTTTTTTTTTTTTTTATTGTTGAATAATCTTTAACAACTGATTTTTTTCGTCTCATAAATCAATTAGAGTTAGTTAAAAAAAAAAAAAAAAAATCCAATTAGAGTCGGTTCGGTTCCTTAACTTCAGGGTAAAACCTAAAGCAAGTTCGGAGGCCCAGCCCAATATTTGTGGCCCAATTTCTTTACAATAATCAAAATGTGCGTAGGCTAAGTCGTGTTCACTGTTCACCGAATCCAAATAGTAGTTACAAACCCAGAGAGGAGCAGGTAGCTCTAATCTAATCTCGGGAAAATGGTGCAGTTAGGAGGCAAGGTTTAGCTGATAACTTAACACACCACTGCAGAGATGTCTTACATCAATATATATGTAAGCGGAGATGCATTAAGGGAAAATTGAATCTGGGTTCTGTTACAAGAATGGCAGAGAATGATGTGATTGAACCCTCAAAAAGAAAGCACATCAGGCAACCACCATCAGTTCCATTTTTATGGGAGGAAAGGCCAGGAATTGCTAAAAAGGACTGGAGGCCTGTGGTTTCTTCAGTTACTAGTAATACTCTGACTCTACCACCTCCAGTCAAGCTTATTGCCTCAGTTCCATTCAACTGGGAGGAGAAGCCTGGAAAGCCACTTTCCTGTTTCTCAGAGTTATCTATTGAATCACCACTTGCAACCCCACCAGCAAATCTCGTAAATTTACCAACCCCTCCCATGTACTATCAAAGCCACAGTGACTATGAGTTCAATAATGAGAAGAGTGCTGACGATGACAATCATGGGGGGAAAGAAGAAATATATGACATGGATATTGAATCATTCTGTTTTGGAACAGATGATTTGCTCAGCTCAGCACCCTCTCTCCTTGCAAATTGCCTCGTATCATCAGTAGCAGTTTCTGCTGCTGTTCCAGTTCTAGAATCTCCTTCAACAAATGACACCAGTGACCAGTTAGAATCCTCTTCCTCACCTGCTTCGGACGCTAGCAGCAGCACAAGTAGTTATGCAACTGGAATTTCAAGCCTTACAGGGGCCTCTTTCTTGGAATGTCTCTTTCCACTATATGCACCTAATTCTGGTTTCCTTGAGACAGTTCCACACTCCAAAAAGGGCTCCTTCACTCCACCAGAGCTGCAAAACAGTGATTTCGAACATGAAAATAGTAGGATTATCATGCCAAAAAGGATACCAACTCTTGGAGAATTGATAATGATGAGTCGGAGGAGGAGTTGCCAAAGGAAAGCTGTTCAAATGCGAAAACAGAACCTATCAATGGTTAACCTCCATTTTTCGTTTCCTTCAGTGACAAAAACAGTTCTGACTATTCTTTGATGCTAGAATACTGATACAAGCTCACGATAATACAAAGGAAAAGCCAATAAAAAAGAGCACATGCTTTTTTAAGCAATCTTCATCCGGCAATCATGAATTATAACAAAATAATTTTATTAATGATCTGCTTTTCTTTTTTTTACATGACTCAAAACAAATTTACTTTTGCTTGGTTGCAACTGTGGCAGGAATTTATGAATACAAAATCATTTGGCTGCTGCATCTTTGGAACTGGCATCGCAATGATAGAAGGATTCCAGAGGAAAAAGCGCCATGCAAGATTGAAATTTATATAGATCGGACTTGGGGTTCAGAATCATTCTGCATTTACCATTCTACATGAAGCTCCTCTACCAGTTTGTTTTAGCTTTCAGCATTTTACAATTTCCAGAATGTAAGCACATGTTGAACACTAATAAAATGCCAAGAAATCTGAATTCAAAGTTTTTCCTCAGTACCTGAACCATGTGTATCGTTGAAAAATGATTTATATGAAAAAACTAAGGCAACAAAGGCTGATCAAGTTGGCCAAGTTTAAGAGTGTTTCATCCAGGAGATTTGCAAGTTTCCACAACTTTTCGAATCCGTTCTATGACTATAGGAATATCGTTTTCAGTCAAAGTAGTAAAACAACACCGGAACCATCCTGGTTCTATGCAGTGGCAGGCTGACCCAGGAGTTGCATTGATCTTTGCAATATTCAACAGCTTATCCCATAACTCAAGTTCCCCCTTTTCACTGTAAGAAGAGATTAGTCCACTCATATTTGCCCAACAGTAAAATCCAGCACTACTTTCTGTACACTTGATTCCTAATTGTTCGAAACCTTCAACAAATAAGCGATTCATTTCCTGTATCCTTCTTCTGTTGGTCTCATTATATTCCTGCACGAATCTTGTATCTGAAAGCATTGAAATTAGCAGCCTCTGGCTTGGAGCAGATATAGAAGAAAATCTAGTTAACCTTTTCGCAGCAGTCAAAACATTTTCATTGTAAGAATATATTGCTCCAACTCTAAATCCTGGAAGTGAAAGATCTTTTGAAAGCCCGTACAAAATATGAACTCGTCTCTTGTCAAATTCTTCTTCCTCAAGAATTTGTGCCATGCTCACAAATTCATCAGTTCCATACATAGACCCAGCATATATTTCATCAGAAATAATGTGGATGTTTTTCTGTTGGGCAAAGTCTAGGAGATCATAGAGTGTTTCCCGTGGCAATACATTGCCAACTGGATTTGAAGGGTTCGTAATCAATATTCCACGAACCTTTAATCCTCGTTTTCTTGCCTGATTGTACGCTTGTTCAAGAGCAGTGACACTCAATATGAAATTGTCAGTGCTGCGGCAATGAACAGGTACTAGCTCAACTCCTGTTCTGAATTTTACATCTCTATCAAATCTGCATATTGTTTTCCTAGTTAACTTCAAAATCTGACATCTAAATTAAATTTAAATGAAATAATTGGTTTGTCACTTGATTAGAAAATAACAAAAGGTTGCATTAGAGTGTAATTACCCAGGATAATATGGTGTTGGCACAAGAAATGCATTTCCATGGTCTGCCAAGCAGAAGCATAGTATCTCAACTGCAGGAGATGCACCGGCAGTTAATACTATTTGTGATGGATCAAATGACACTGTACTTCCCATGGTCTGAGCCATGAAATGTGCCATAGCCTGAAAGTCCAGAAAGGGCATAGTAAATATTTGAAAACAGTAGCACAGAATCATTTCTATCACACAATGTCCAGTAGAATACGCACACAAATACATATCTCATCTCCCATTAGACAGTAGCAAAGAAGAATAACCAGAAAGTAGATGCAATAAATCCCTTAAATAAATTAAACCCACCTCCTAAATAGTCTATGCAGCATGTAATTAAAATGTGCGCTCTCTTCTCTCCATTTGAAGAACCTCTATTTTTCAGAAACCACAAAGCACCAAAAATATTAAAAATCTTACAAGCTATTCCCACTAAACATCTTATACTGAAATGTCAAATACCGTAATTAAATTAAAGAGTTAAATCTCAACAATGAAACAGAGATAAAAGTACACTTCTTCTTCACGAAATGAATTCCTAATATCACAACACCAAAACCCTAGTTGTCATGTAAAAGAAAAGATCCAACCATAGATCGCAATGCAAGTTCCTCATGTAATTTCACGTTACTATCTTCTTAGTTAGTATGCAATTCAATTAAACCAGCCAGCCCATCTCTCTGTCCTTTTCTATTTCTGCCTCTATATTACCAAACTGCAACAATATTCAGATAAAATTCATCAAGTAAAGAAA
Organism: Mallotus japonicus; assembly: GCA_949634005.1. Lineage (NCBI taxonomy): Eukaryota > Viridiplantae > Streptophyta > Magnoliopsida > Malpighiales > Euphorbiaceae > Mallotus > Mallotus japonicus. The sequence goes on along the minus strand of CATIWK010315076.1, from coordinate 9,956 downwards.
AGAAAGAAAACAAACAGATAAATTTTCCGTTTTCAGATGCAGAGAAAAATGCATAAGCTATTCATTTTTGTAGATAACATGAATTACCGCTGCATTTCAGATGTTATATTTTACCATACAAGTAATTATACAACCTTTTAACCATCATTATTATTCAAAATCTAGTAATTAATCTGAGAAGCATGATTTTGAAGTAAATGTCATGAATGTTCATATGTAACACCCAATAAGAATAATGGTTAAACAAGCACTCAAATAACAAATTTGGGTTATCAATAGTACTACATGACTCGAAATTTAATTAGGTTCCACATTATTACCGTGGCAGGCAGCAAATACTAGCTTGCAGTTCTCTCAAACCACCAAATCAAGCAATAAAGGAATAGTCATTATTCATTGAATAAAAAAAATCATAAACACAGTGCAGAAAAAGAATAGCTGAATTAAAGCCAATAAAGAAAAAAATTGTAAATAATCACAAGAATTAAATCTCCGGTTTACCACTTTCAACTCCGTCAGTCCATCAAACGGTTGGTATGTCGCAATACCGTTGATATTCAGATCATCGCCGTCATTTCCAAATATAGCATGCACCGCATTCTCCGCCATCCATTTCTCAATCAAATCAAAACACAGCTGCAACCACCGAAAAAAAACAGTCAATTATATTATCACAAAGCAAATGAACAAACAAAATGGTAAATATTCAATAAACTCACTCTGTTCTCAGCCAATCCGAGCTGAATAACTCCGTTCGGATTATCCATCCTGTCATACGGATTATCCGAAACCTTATCCATTCCAATATAATAAGGCGAATCATTAGGTTTCGCAATGGAACTCCCTCGGGTCGATAACCGTACAGGTCCAATCGAACCACGTGTGGATAAGTTAGACCGCGAAGACGTCCTCGGGATCTCCGCAAGATTTGGAGACGAAGCAGAGGGAGACGGAGGATTTGAAGAGGAATTTGGAGAACGATGTCGTTTCAGGTATAGCTGGAAAAAATAGAACAAAGCGCAAGGAATAAGAGAACCTAATATTAGGCCACCTCGGCCTTGAACTACACCTTGAAGAGGCACTATGAGTCTCATTCCGGTGGCACCAGCGGGTTTCCGGGGAGAGTTGTCAGGTTCAGCGGATTGGTTTTGGGTCATTGGTTAAGGCGGAGAGACCCGCCGGGATTTTGAGGCTTCGAGCGGACCGTCAAGAATCAAGTGAAGGTTGTAGAAAGTAAGTTTGCTTGCTTAGGTGGTTAAGGCCTAAAGGAGAAAGAGGGAGATTGTGTGTGCGTTCTTTGGGAGTGTTTAGAACCGTTCGTTGGAGGGAAGATTGGATTTTTTGGTGGCTTTAGTTTCGACGCTTTGGATTTATTTATTTATTTATTTATTTTTTCCGGATTAAGCTAAGAAGCTTACTCACCACTATGGCAATTAGTCAAAAAATAATAATAACTACGCACATTTTTCTTTTTGAAATTTAATAAATTATGACTTTTTAATTTTATTTTAGCATAATTAAAGTAATTTTAAAAATCAATCGGTTTAATTTTTATTAACAATGTCAATAAAACATTATAAGAGAAATCATTAAAAACAACATAAATATTAATGTTAGTGTGAGGATAGTTTTTATTCTTATTTTAATAGAGAAAGATAATAGTATTTTTATAATCTTTAACTATTTTTTTATTTTTATACTATGGGTCGAAATAGAGTTTAAATTTCACCAAAATTAATTTTTTTTAAATATTAATAGATATATATATATGAAAATTTTATAACATTATATTAATTTAAAATGGATAAGTTAGAATTAACATCTGCAATTCAAGTGATAAAAAATTAAAATTGTCAAACCATGTTTTAAAATATGAATATGAGTTCACTTTTATGATAATAATATATTTGTAGTTGTTCGAATATGCATTTCCTTTGATGGAAACTACGTCTTATTCTTAAAAAAGAAGAAATTGTGTTTGTGGCATGAATCAAATATTGTGAGGCAATCCATTTTTGAAGAATATTTGCCATTTTATTTTAACGAAAATGGAAAATAGAGAGAAAAAAAAAAAGACAACAAGGTAGTCTTGATTTTAGTAAAAAATGAGGGCAAATGCACTGGGCCTAGCCCAATATTGGCGCAACCCTCCAGGATGACAGCCTGATAGGCACATTAGCTGCCAAGACTACAGATGGAAGAAAAACAAAGAAATAAGGCGTTTTATTTGTTTATTTATTTAAGGAGTAATATATATACATATGTCCCCGTAATTGTTACTTTTTATCAACACACATGACATAAAATAACGAATTAGTATGTATCATATTATACAGGTTTTATTGATAAAAAACTATAAGTAGATGTGTCAAATTAATAAAAAGTGACAAGTACAGGATGATAGATGCATTACATCATCATATTAGTGCAAATTAGTATATTTTAATCAAGTTTAGATGTCAAAATGACAAAATTATAAATTAAGATTTCAAACTAATAAAAAATGAAAAATACAGATAGTCATATATGTATTATGCCTTTATTTATTGATTAAAAGTCGTATAATTTAAAACGATGTGTCATATTGTATACTAGATAGGACAACAATAGATAGACGTTAGGTCTCGCTACGTTATGAAAAAAAAATTTAGAGCAATTTTAACGTTGTCTTCAATGATAAATAATAGTTATTTTTTATTTTCTTTAAATTCAATTTTTTTTAAATAATTTTTTTAGGATCTGAAATGTAAAGATACTAGGATGAATCCATCACATAAAAATTTAAACACATATAATTTATAAATAATATTTTAATAATTTAATTAAAAAATATTACTAATTTTTATTGCGCCTCACGAAATACTTTAGCTGTCACAGGATGCATCATAAGTCCTTTCCCTACTAGATATCATCGTAAGCTTCCACTTTTATCGAAAGTGTTGAAGGCAGGTAAAGGCTGAAAAAGGAGGGAATAAAGAAAAGGAAATTAAATAATTGATGATGATTATTCCATTATATAATATTGCTTTTTGCAGTGTAAGAAATGAGTTGCAGGGGATGATGATGATTATATGATGATTTAGAAAAAAGTGGGAAGTAACTTGATTCTTTACTTTATGCTCTTCTCATCTTCCCCCCCAATTGAGGAAGTCACCTTATTTTTGAGGTCATGTCCTCATTATTTAGTAATTGTTGCATTCACAATTTTGCATTATGCCTCTTCACGGGGTAACATCCGCAGCCCCCTCCTTTCTTGTGTTTCTTGGTCCGCTCTGTTCATGTGGAATGCAATCTGCAAGAAGACTGGCTCTATACATTTATTTTTTTTAAAGGAATAAATACATTAATAACGTCTGAACTTTTTCATTTTTATGTTTTGGTATTTAAATAATTTTTTTATAATTAGGTGTTTAAACTTGTAAAAAATTTCTAAAATGGTATATTTAACAGGTTTTACAAGTTAAAATGTTTATATGTCTTATTTCAAATAATAAATTGACTTAAATACATTTCTTTTATATTAAACTTTGTTTTTTTATTATTCTTATTGTTTTTTAGAAACTTATTAGAAATGAAAAAAATATTTTTATTTATCATATATTAAACTGGAAAAATTAAATAGTTTTTATTTTCATTTTTATTTTATTAATTATAGTGGTTGAATTTAATTTTTTATTCATGATTTTAGTCAAATAAAATTTTTATTTTTAATTATAATAAATAAACTTTTACTTATATTTTTATTTTAGTTAAATTGTATTTTTCTTTTCACTAATTTAGGTAAATTTAAAAATAAATTCAATATTTTTATTTTATTATTATTTTTCAATAATAAGAGTTTAATTATTTTATTTTAATAATATTCAATACATTTTTCTTTCAAATTATATATATATATATATATATATATATATATATATGTGTGTGTGTGTGTGTGAAAAATAAAATTTTAAATAAAAAAAATAAAAAATGAATCTAACATAAAAATGGCATTTAAATCAATTTACTGCTTACATAAGACTTATAAACACTTTAACCTGTAAAATTTGGTAGAAATACCATCTTAGAAACTTTTTGTAGGTTCAAACACCTAATCGTAAAAAAAATTGTTCGAACGCCAAAATAATAAAAGTGAAAATATTCGGACACTATTTATGTATTTATTCATTTTCTAAATAAAAAAAAATAATATTTAACCCTTTGATAATTTGGTGGTATACTAACCTTAATTTTATTATATGTTTTAGTGTTGCAAGGATTTTATCCATGTAATAGGTCTATACAATTCGATTCCAATTATTCAAAAGTTTTGTAGTTATCAGATGCTGAATTTTATTATTATTATATGTATATGATAAATTTTCAGAAATTGCACTCTTAAAAGCACATAAATTTTTAGCTCTAGGTAGTTGGAAAACATATATTAATGGGGCATAGGCAGCTTGTGACCTAAATAAAAAAAAGACAATGTATTGTCAACTATCATTATCATGTTGGCGCTATATCCTTAATAAAATTTGAATTCATAGGAGGAGCGTATGCCTTTTGTTCTTCACCTTATTTTTTACCAAAAGACAACCCATCTTCTTTAGCCGCATATGGAAAAGAATATCTGGAAGGCACGAGTTATCAAATTTTGAACACTCCAGAGAATATTGAACTGTGAAAAAAACTGTCTGCCAAACAAGACTTTGCCAGACTTTCCTATTCCATTGAAACAACCTTCACACACGCAGACAAAATACCAAGTCTGTGAGCAAAAAATAAAATACTAGAGAAATGACAAACATGTTTACCAAATCACTGCCTTTGTCTCTTTAACTTCACTCCATTTTAGTTTTAAATTTCAAAATCCTTTTCGCTTTGTGTTTTTGCTCTTGTTTTCCGGACAAGGCCATATACAAACCTCATTTCAACATCAAATGCACGTAGCTTTCATACATGTTGATTTAGTAAAGTCTTATGATTTGATTTTACATGTTGATTTAGTAAAATCTTATGATTTGATTTTTATCATAGGACTTGAGCCAGCTGGTTAATGATATTTGAAAATTGCCTCTTTTTGGTTCTGACAGTGTATTAATGTATCTGAGGGTTGTAACCCCCTATCCATCTAACTTCTTTTTTTTTTTTATCCTTTCTAGCTAATAAGCGTAATTTTGTTTCAAAAATTTTACAGTTACTGAGAATTTTAGGTCTTTCACAAGGTTTAACTTTTAACCCTGACATTTGATACAATTAGTATTGGCGAGTTTGGCATTATGTGACACTTTGATAAATAAAATGTTACTTTGCTGCAATGTAAGAAAAATATAAAACACTTTATCTTTAAAATCTCATTTTTCTTCGAGTAATCAAGATTAATATCATTTCATGTATGAATTAGTTTTTTTTATATATATATATATATAATTTAAATCACCAGTATCCATAGTTTATTGGACTATAACTAATCTGATTCATTACAAATAAGACTACAAAAATAATAAAAGTATCACATACACCATAATCCAAACAAAAAAATATTACTTAAGCAAAACAAAACTCCAACCATTTGGTTGTAATGGTTGTTACTTTTTTTTGGACGATCTTTAAAGTGTATTTGTATACTCATGTTGCTAGATGCTTTCAACATTGCTTTTTTCCATATAAAATTATATAAATTTTCTTACATTTATTATAAAAAACTTTTATTTAAAAAAGTTTAAATTTTTAAATAATTTTCCTTTTATATTGGATTTTGTAAGGAAAATAAGATTTGTATTCCACAAATGCTATAATTATCTCATAAAGTGAATCATTTTTCTGTTTTTTTAGGCAATTAGCATAAAAGAATAAAAAAATAAAATGAATTTGATGGCATAGTAAGTAATAAGGTTGTAAGATAGAGGGTAAAATGAAGAAAATATAGAGTGAAAACACAGTAACGATAAGAGGACCCCGCCAGTTCAAAAAAAGAAAAGGGACCCTAAAGACGAAACCACCCGCCGAATCTATAAAACGTCCATTGATATATATAGAGTAAGAATCTCCTTGCGTACTCTGTTACACAATTCTGTTCCTTCCTTCCATGTCTCATTGTATCCACCGTAATTATCGCCACTTCACTTCCATAAAAATCGTCTCTCCCACTTCCCTCTCGCCCAAATTTTTGTTTAGGGTTTTCACACTGGAGAAAAAGAATAGATTTTCTCTCTCCCTCATTTTCCTGGAAAATCAGAGAAAATTTTTTACACAGGGATTTGATTTGATTGATTGATTGATGTTAATGTTAATGTTATAGTGATGTGCAAAATCATTACAGTTTTCTCCCTCATTTTCCGAGAAAGTTTTAGGGAGGGAGAGAAAAGGAGAGGAAAATAGAAAAAGATATATTATGATACCTCTCCTTTTCATTAAGCTAAAACAGAGACAACAGAACGAAAAAAAGGAAGTGAATGCTTTTCTCTGAAAAGCCAAACGCAGCGCAAATCTTGTTACATTTTTTTTTCCTAGATAAGCACAGAAGAAGACGATAGGAGAGGAGAAATGGTGATGTTTTAAAGGACGTACGCAGGGGTCATATGGATGTAGAAATGGATGAATTATTGAACGAGTCGTTTTCTGACGATGAAATCGACTTTAATTACGAGTATGATGCAGCTAAGTATTACGATTTCACCAGACCAGAAACCGACTCCGAGGCTCATGAAGCTGAGCGATGGTTTGAAACCGCTGCGTATTATCCTCCCTCACGTAAGCTAGCTGCTGCTGTGTTTTTTATTTAATATTCTGTTTCTGTTAAAATGAAGATGAAATGAAAATGCCAACTCCATATGTAAATTTTTGGTGCGTATAGCTATTATTATGAAGCTTAATTTGGGGCCGAGTATACCTGTAAAAACTGGAAATGCCTCGTTTATCAACCGAACCAGCAGCGCAGACCGGAGTGATTCTGAAGTGACTTCAACAGGTATTACTACTACTTCTAATCACTTACATATACAGTTGCTTTTAGGAGAATCATTTAATTTCATTGCGATGGATTGATTCCTGCAGGATCGGAATCATCCAGTCATGCCAGATCGCTGACGAAGTCACCTCTATCAAAATATTCAAATTTCATGAATCCAACGGCAAGTCAGTTGGCTAAGCAAAATTTTTCTACAAAAATTCATTGTGATCGATTGAGAAGGTGTTTCATAACAAAATAATTCTTCAGTATCGCATTCATTAGTTTTTATCAGCACCTTAACATGGGCTTTTATTTGCATTAGGTCTCAAAAAATTGTGAAAAATGAAGACAAAAGTCCGCCGAGTTGTTCTGCTAATGGAACCACCCAGGCTACCAAAAGGCAAAAGCTCGAGGCTGGATATTTATGGAAGGTCTGCTGAAAATTTTATCTTCTCGTGTTATAGCATTGCAGCTTATAATGGTTTTATTTTGGCTTTTGTAAAATGTTCCCTAACCTATTCTTTTCTGCATGATGAAACACAGTACAATGGCAATAGCCAATTTTCACTTGTACTAACTAGGAAAGCCTGAAAAAATTACGTACTGATTTAATCTGCTATTCAGGTTTCTCGTCTGAAGCATCAAGCTCAATTTTTACACAAGGCACCTAAAAAGGTCAGCTATGTGCTATCGTCACTTCACTCTTAATTACGGAGATGTTTCTACTGCAGTAGGATAGGCCTATAGTTCTTTTCCTCATCATTTGCAATTTTCTAGAGATTTTACTTTTTCTTTTTCAATTTCATCTTGCAGGTTGGACTTAGTGACGTTCACACGACGCATACTAAGTCAAAAGTAACAGTTCCCAGAGAACCAATTCTTGAAACCGCTTTTAGGGCAGAAAGACATAGGTAGTTCGCCTCTTCTCATATTATCTATAATTTTTTTCCCCTACTCAGTGTATCACTGTTGCTGTTGTTAACTTTGAGAAAACTGCCATTTTTATTTCATAATTGAAGTTGTTAACCTTGAGAAAACTGCCATTTTTTAATTTCATAATTGTAGTCAATCAAAATTTGCGTTTGAGCTGCATCTTAAACATTTTGGATGAAAAAAATTTCCAAAAAAAGGAAAAATCTAAATGTTCAAAATGATTTCTGCAAACATCTAATAGAGTCTTTTTCCAAATTAATTTCAATTCAATGCTAAACAGGCTACCATGTGTGGTGTGTTCTGAATTTTCAGGTCCAAGATTAATTTGGAGCCGGTTGAAACTGAAAATTCAAATGCTTGTACCTTCAGAGCAAGACCATTGAATAGAAAAGTTGGTACTTTCAGTTATAACTGAGTTTTTGCTCATCCTTTTTCGTCAACTGTTTATTGGAAGCTACAAGTTCTGAAATTTAACTGCTTCTAGATAGAAGGTTCAATATTTGAATGTTTTCTAAATGTCTTTTGGGTTTGACAGATTCTCGAGGCTCCTTCTTTTCCCTTCCCTAAGAAAAGCATTCCACAACTACCAGAGTTTCAGGTGATTAGTAAACAAGTTTAACTAATGGTATCTTTATCCACCGGCTTGAAGTTTATGACATGATTTTTTTACTCTTGTGTTTTCTTCATTGTTGTTAGGTGTTTCATCTAAGGACATCAGAAAGGGCCATGCAACATCAATTTATTAACGTAGGATATTTTGTTGATCCTCTGCTATTTTTATGGCTGTTGTTGCCTAAGTTCCTATCCAAATGCTTTTACACTCAGAAACTCATCATTTTCTTATTCAGGAAGCAAACTCACCAAATTGTAGCTCAAGTCCACAGAATGAAACTACAAGCTCTACGAGGTAATAATGCCTGAACTAATTGTTAAAGATAATTATGTGTTAATCAAACTTTCTTCTGACAGTATCCATGCCAAATTTGACTTTTAGTTAGTTGTTTGGTACCCTTTACCCCATAGTTCACTTGTGAAGAAGTGAAAAATTATTCACATCAGAAAATATTGTCTTGTTCATCTCATAGAATAGCACGCGCATCTTCGAACAATTATTGTTGTGCGATAAGGTTGTACGAGAGTATGACTGGTCTTCAAGTGCCACTGTTGCTTGTTTTCATTAATGCATATACAATCTTATTCCCTCCCAAAAGTATGATTAGTTTCATGAAGAGGTTGCACTGTTTTTACAGAGTAATCCCTGTTGCTGGCTTCAAGGAGAAATTGGAAGCGCTTGACAAATTTAAAGCTCGTTGTCTTAATAGAAAGGTAATAATAATGTGAATATCGTGTTGGTCTGTCAGTAGTCTGTTTTATTGGTGATGATTAACTTTTGGAATTATATTTGGCCTCACGCGGATATTTTAAAGTAAGCAGATATCAGTTTCTTCCAGATTGTGTTCTCTGCTTGTGTCTCATCATTTGATTATTTTGGTTGCTTTAATCCCTTGTTTTGCTTCTTCCTAGGAATGCAATTTTCCAACAGATAAAGGATTCCCAAATGAGCCATTAATAAATTCATTTAGTAAGGTTTGACTGATGGCTTCTGTGACTTACTTAAAACTAATGGACTAGTACTCTCCCTTTCCTTATGCTTTCTTAAAAATTGCATCCAGCTCTCTTTGACATCGGAAGTTCATTCTAACACAAAATCTCGGTCAAAATTCCCACTGCATTCTAAGGTCAGTTCCAGAAAACTTTTGCTTTGTAGGGCTCAGAGATTATTTTAGTCAGTTGCACGTTGCATCATTGTTAGTGTTTACTAATAAATGAAAACTTCCTTCGTCTGAGTTAAGGGCTTGAAGGAGAATGCGCCGGGTCCTGCCCATGTAGAACAAGAGGTATGGCGGTTTTGGTCCAATGCGCGTGTTGGTATTTACCGTTACATAATTTATGCTCTAATGGATAATAGTCTCATAACATTCGTAATGTAGAAGAAGCATGTTGCCAAATCCGCAAGGCTAGGAGGCAATCATTATCAATGTGGGAGCAACCAAGCGATGCCTTCAATTGTACCACAAATCAACAGGTA
>CATIWK010314999.1:0-14050 GCA_949634005.1 Mallotus japonicus | reverse complement strand
ACCAAATTTATTCGTTAATGTAAATATCAAATTGATAATTGACCTAAAATTTAATTTTAATGGTTGAATAAAATTTTTTAAATTTTATTCATTAGTTTAAATTTTTAAATTTACACAATAATTGATAAATAAAATTTTTTTGTTCAACTGTTAAAATTAAATTTTGGGTCAATTATAAATTCACTATTTATGTTAACGAATAAATTTGGTCATTTTTTTGAATTTTATATAACTTGATTTTAAAATTTTTAAAAATTTAAGAATTTTTTTTTTGAAAATTTAAGAAAAATGTAAAAAAATTGTTTTATAGGTTGAAAAACTTTTAAAATTTAATAATTAGGTTCTATATATATTTCTAAAAAAAATTATCAATTTAATTTCTTAGTATCCGTTAGAATTAATTTTCTATTAGTTTATAGGACTTAATTGTACTAAAAAAAGTTATATGATTTGATTGTAATCAGTAAAGTTCCAATATGTTCCAATTTTCAAATATTCAGTTCCACATTGAGACAAAAAATTATAGAGGGTCCAATTTGCTCTTAGGGCACAAACCCAGGGTGCAAATTGGACCTTTTCCCTTTTTTTATTAAAAGAAAATTACAATGGAGAGGAAGGTGGAGGACGGGAAAGATAATGGGATGAAGGAAAAGCACTTTTTATTTTATTTTTTTTTTACTTCAATCCTTTTTTTTATTTGAAGTACACTTTTGGCATATTTTTCACACTATACTCCCTTAACGGTGGTGTTGGACAGCTTCTTGCCACGTCAACAGCCACCTAATCTTCTCTTTTTGGCATATGGGACCCACCACCTTGTTTCTCAAAGTTGCCCTTTCTCTTTCTCTGTGTACTACCCATCAACACCACCATTACCACCCGAAAACCACCACCATGACCATCAACCACCTAAAACCATCATTTCCCACAACCACCACACCATTACCACCACTCATTAACACTAGCACTACCCATCAATACCACCATTATCACCTGAAAACCACCACCACCACCACTACCATGAAAGTCACCACCGCCGAAAACCACCACCACCACCCAATACCACCATTCTCATTAATAACATCACTACCCTAAAATTAACATCACTGCCACCAATTAACCAATGTCGAAATTCTACTGATGAACAAAATAGCAAAATCAAAACAACAATCAGTAGAAGATAGTGCAGAATCAAGAATAAAATGAAGAAGATCAGAGTTGCCAAAATCACCATTACCACCAAATACCCTTTCGGTCCTGACCAATAATGGACCAATGAACAAATGTGAAGAAGAGAACTGAGGAAAACTTGCTCAACAATTTCATGTCTTTTAAGATTTCTTAAACACCCTCCTTTCCCAGTTGCACAGAATGAACAACGCAATGGACAACCAACCTAAATAATCAAAACAAAAAAAAAATTATGTCTCCTCACCGAAACATCAAGAACCCATAAATTCAACAAACTTAAACATTCACCAGGTAAACCTCAGTTGGAAATTCACCTGAGATGAGACACACGCAGTAAGATGCATTGAACCTTTCTTATCTTGCACCGGTATGCTAACAGTTTTAATCAATCTATTATCCTCCAACTTTACCCCAAAAAAAATTAAATTGAATCAATTAAATTCAATTAAAAAGTGAAAAAAAAGGTGATTTTTAAAAAACTCATATTGACTAAAATCTTGAATTTCTTTGATTTTTCTCTAGTATATTAGGTGATGTAATTGCTTCCCTCTATAGCTTTGCTAAACAAATTATAAATGGAAGTTCATAATTACTTTATTTTCATGCATTTTCTATGCAACTAAATAGGCACAAGAAACAAACATCTTTTTACCTGGCGAAATCGACGGCAAGCTGTCGAAGCTCTGGCTCTGACATGCTAAGAAGGATGTGGGCATCCAGTTTAGAGCCATGAGGCAGAGACGCAGTGGAGGAGGTAGTTATCATGCTCTGTTGCCGCTGCCGCTTTCTTCACCCATTTTTGACAAAATCTCATCACAGAAAGCAGTGTTCTCACGCTCATTTGGCGTTTATTTCCCTCGCTCCTCCGCTTAAGTGTAGCCACGTCCTCCTGATGTAACCGAGCTTTTACGTCTTGTTGAAGAGCTCCGCGATAGAGAATCCTGGTGGTATTTTTTTGAAAGGAAAGACAACACTGGTTGTTGGGAGACTAGAGGCATTTCAATGGTAGTGGTGTTTATTTTGATAATTAAAGGGTTAAAAAAAAAGTAAACTATTGTGTTAAGTTTAGGGTTGAAGAAAGGTTTATTATGGAGATCTGATGTGGAGGGAAGCTCTTCCACTGTGGCAAGAAGCTGCTGATGTGAAGATTAGGTGGCTACTGACGTGCTAAGAAGTTGTCCAACATCACCGACACGTCATCAAGTTTCGTTAGGTTTAACAGCCTAGGACTAACAGAGATCTTTTTAATCAGTTTTAGGACTTTATTGTAAATTTTTTTTCTTGTAGAACTTAATTGAAAAAACCTAACTTCTTTTAGGACTGACAGAGTTGTTATCCCGTTTTTTTATAGATACATTTAAATTTTGTTTATCATAACAGTAAGGTGCCATTTGAGTTAGTCCGCTCAGATGTTTAAGGTCCAGCACATGAATTATCTCCTTTAGGATATAAATATGTTATTTCACTTATTGATAATTATACCAGGCATACTTGAATTTATTTTTTGAACTATAAAAGTGAAGTTCTTAATACATTAATGTTGATCATTTGCATGATCAATTTGCAATTACCTGCATTTTGATATTAACAAATCAATTTTGATTCACTAATTCATGTGCTTAAGTATGTATATAAGTTAGGTTTATAGTAGAGATCATTTAAAGTCAAGAAACCTAACTTTTTTAAGTTCTCAATACTGTTCATGAGCTACTCCATAATTGTGATAATTCACACTAAGATCGTGATCAAGTGCCTCACGACCTTGAGACAAGGAATCCTTAATTTTAAAATGTCACAATGGTCCTTATAATTGGTTCCATGATTATGACCATGACATGCCCGCTTATGATCGTTCAAGCTCCCTTAAGCATTAAGTCATAATGCTTCTCATGATCCTAGTCACGATCGTGAGGACACATAGTCCACACGTGATTTTTAAGCCTTGTAGAGGCTCAAACTTCCAGTACTCCTCACAAGCAGCCCCATAATTGTGAGAAACTCCACGATTGTGATCACACATGTGACTGGCTTGTAATCATTAGTACCTCAAAAATAGACAAGCTTCTAGTGTTCCTCATGATGGATGTCATGATCCATGGCACGATAGTGAGCACACTAATCACAGTCATGATCATACTCACGAGTGGCATGTCAATCCTCTAACAATCAACAATTAGAGGAAACGAATAGCTTTCTTATTCCTCATAATCATGAGCATACATTTTCCTAAAAAAATTGAATTAGCATTTAATAAAGGAGAAGCTTGAGGATGAACTGAATGCACTCCAACAACCATATTTCACTCTTTAAATATAAAAGCGAGCTCTAAAACTTTATTATTCAAGTTAGAGAATTTGGTGAAGGATTAATCTCTAAGAAATCTACTCAATTCTTAAGCATTCATTATTTCTTATTTGTATTCAATTAAGTATGAATTGTTAAATACCTTGAGTGTTCGAGTTGTGTGATTAGAGCTAAGAATTCTTATCTTCTACTCCTTCTTGGGTTAGGAAGGAAAGAAAGTGAGAATTTTTTCTAAGAAATTGGTTCAAGTGTGATCCACAAAACATTTGAGATTTTAGGAAATTAGTTAAAGCTTAGCCTAAAAAAGCTCAAGTTGTAAAAGGTTTGAGTTGAGCCTTAAAACCTTAAAGGTTGTAGACCAATCTAAAGTAACATATTGGGTGTAAGTTTGCAAAATCCTAATATATGGATAAATTAAGTAGAGAGGTAGGTTCATTAAGGAACCAAACTCCTTAAATTCTTATGTTGATCTTCCTTCTTCTCTTGCCTTGATTTTGTTTTTATTTCTTAATCTTTCTTAAACTTCCCATTAAACTTAATTAACCCTATTCACCCCCTCTAAGGCCTTTCAATTGGTATCGAAGTTTAACTTCTTTATACTTTATTGTAATAAAGATTATAGGGAGTGCAACCTTAAACTTTCCTTATTTAAGACCTTTCTTTGATGGTACTGATTACCCATATTAGAAGTTTAAAATAGAATTATATCTTGATAGCAATCCAATTAGATTGTGGAATGTAGTGTTAAATGGTTGGAAATATCCTATGGCAAAAGTGGACAATATTGAGTTCACAATTGATCAATGGATACAAAAGCAAAAAGATGAAAAAAAAAATAAGAAAGTCATAAAAATCCTACTTGCATCCATGTCAAGGGAGAAACAGAAAGTTCAACTTCATGTATATGAGTGTGAGCTTTTCAAAATGAAGTCTTAAGAAACCATAACCAAAATTGCCAATCGCCTCAATGCACTCCTCACCACACTTAAGAAGTTTGGGAAGCAGTATATGAAGGTTCAAAAATTTTAAGAATCCCACTTACAAAAGATTGGAAATCTAGAGTCATTTCAAAAGAAGAAGCTCATGATTTATCAAAACTCTCCACTGACATTCTCATTAGAAAGCTATTGAGTCATGAGCTCACCTTAAAGTAAAGATAGGATAAAAAAAAATAAAGAGAAGAAGAAGTAGATTGCTAAGAGCCTTAAAGATTCAAATAAAGAGAATGAGGAGCTTACTATACTTACTAGAGGTTTCAAGAAGTACCTAAAGAAGAGGAACATGGCCAAGCAAAAGGACCTCAATAGGAATAACTATAAAAAGGGGAAAAAAGCCAGTTTGTTATGAATGTAAAAAGCCTAGTCACATTAGAAGTAAGTGTCCCAAGTTAAAGTAAAATAGTAAAAAGGAGTAAAGGATAAAAAGGAAAGCCTTCAAAGAAACATAGGATGACTACTCTAATTCAAAAAAGGAAAAGAAGCAATAAAAAGTGGTCAACCTTTGCTTCATGGCACTTGAGTACAATAAAGAGGTACCCTCTGCTTCTCATTCTTTTTGTAATGATTGTGATTATTATTATGATGATTTTGAAGATGATGATGATGAGAGCTTTGTTGTGATCAAACTTATGCTTAAGTGCAAAAATTTTCTTTCCAGGAAAAATCTTTACAAACTTGAGCTTTCAAAAGTATCAAATAAATTTGAAAATTTAAAACATGAGTTGTCTAAGGTTTTTTTATCTAATGAACAACTCTCTAGAGATTTGAAAGTTATTTCTTTGAAATATGAATTCGATAGAGTTAGGAAAGAAAATGAAAAGCTTCCTAAAGAAATATTAGATTTAAAAAGCTCTATCTCTAAATTTCAAAAAGGAAAAGAAACTCTAAATAGTCTTTTGGAATCTCAAAGATTTCATGGTGACACTTATGGAATTGGTTTTTCCAATGGAGCCTCCTCATCATCAACTCCCGTAAAATTTATCAAATTCGAACATGACCCCTCTCTAGCCTCTAATAGAGGTGATAAGACTCAAAATCCTAAAGCCAATAAGTCTCAATCACTAAGAGCCAATACCAAGTATCATAAGGCTCATCCCCTATTGATCAAAGGTCTAAGGCTTAAGTTAAGAGACCTCAACCCAAGCGTGCTTTTATGTATATAAAGAGACACACACACTTAAACATGCCACTCCACAAAATCACTTGCACTCTTGTGAATGAATGTCTTATGTGCTCTTTATAACTCAAAAGCCCTTTAAAAGATATACATAATATTCATATGCATAATCTAGGGCCAATATCCCTAATAAAAATATGTGTAATATTCAACTATGAAGTACTCTTATGCTTTTAGATCAAATAGGTATGCAAATGTGAGATGAATCTATTGCATGACTCTTAGGCACACTAAAAATATATAATATTATAGAAGATTGCATTTGCAACTATTTTCTATGGATTATCTTAAGACTAACAAATGTAGACCACTTAAAGTTTGGGTTCAAAAGAGTGTTTGAATTATTATTGTGTGTGATTAAAGTCCACCAAGACTAAAGCCAATGATATCTAAATAGTGGATGTTCAAGACACATGATAGGAGACAAAGGCCAATTCAATGCCCTTAAAGCAAAAGATAAAGGAAGTGTAACATTTGGAGACAATGCCAAAGGGAAGTTAGTGGGAATTGGTGAAGTGGGTAATCCTCAAACTCTTTATATTCATAATTTCTTACTTGTTGATGGTCTAAAATATAACTTGGGTAGTATTAGTCAATTATATGATATAGGAAATAAAGTAACCTTTTATCTTATAAATTACTTCGTTAGTAGGCTAGATGATGAAAAAGTAGTTTTTAGTGGTGAAAGAGTTGATAGTATTTATGTTATTGACTTAATGGATAACAAAAACTTTAAACGCTTAATGTATATATCCCATGACACTTGAATTTAACATAGGAGATTAGGATATGCTAATTTTGAGTTATTAGATGGACTTAGCAAGAGTGAGCTTATAGATGGATTGCCTAAACTCAAGTTCATTAAAGATAAGTCGTGCAATGCTTGTTAAAAGGGAAAACAAGCCAAGTCTTCCTTCAAACTTAAAAATAGAGTGTCCACCTCTAAGCCACTAAAACTAATTCACATGGACTTATCTAGACCTAAAAGAGTTACAAGTCTAGGTGTAATGCTCTACGTATTTGTGCTTTTTGATGATTATTCTAGATTTACTTGGGTGAGTTTCTTAACTCATAAGAACGATGCTTCGAAAGCTTTCAAAATTTTTGTAAAAAACGGTTCAAAAAGAATGGTTTTGCAATATTAGTATTAGAAGGGATCACAAAATTAAATTTAAAAATGGACATTTTAATGCTTTTCATATTGAGAATGATATTCTATACACCTATTCTTCTCTTAAAACTCCTTAATAAAATAGGTTAGTTGAGAGGAAGAATAGAACATTGGTAGAAATGACTAAAACAATGCTTTATGAGTATAATTTTTCATTATACATTTGGGCAAAAGTCGTCAACATTGCACATTAAGTTTCAAATTGATTTTTTTAAAAGATTAATTCTAAATAAAACCTCTTATAAGCTTTAGAATAATAGAGAACCTAAGATTTTGTATCTTAGAGTGTTTAGTTGTAAATGCTTTATATTAAACACCAAGGATAACCTTGAAAATTTTGACTATAAAGTCGATAAAGGTATTTTCTTAGGGTATTCTAGCTCTAGCAAAACTTACAGAGTCTTTAAAAAGAAAAACCTTAATCATTTAAGAGTTTATAAATGTTATCTTTAATAAACCTAATCCCATTGATTCGAGAAAGAATATTATTTATGATGATATTGTAGATGACTTCTTAGATATGAGCATTCAAGAAAAGGAGGGTCCTAAACTTTTGGAATTGGAGAGACTAAGTAAAGAGGAAATGCAAGAGGTGCCTTAACCCTTAATGAAGGAAGAATGTCCAAAGGGTTGATACTTTAAGAAGGATCATTCAAAGGAGCTCATCATTGGTGACATATCAAAGAGGGTGACTACTAGATCTCATCTTAGACCTCTAGCAAATCTTTCTTTCATCTCTCAAATTGAGCCAAAATCCACTAATAAAGCTTCAAATGATGAATGTTGGGTCCTTACTGTGTAAAAAGAATTTAATTAATTTAAGAGAAATAAATTTTGAATCTTAGTTATTGGACTTAAGAATCATCCCATTATAGGCACCAAATGGGTTTGTAAAAATAAGTTAAATGAACAATATGTTATAATTAGGAATAAGGCTAGATTAGTAGCCAAATGTTATAATTAAGAAGAAAGCATTGTTATAATAAAAACTTTACCCTAGTTGTAAGGTTAGAGACTATTAAAATGCTATTTGCTTTTGCATCTTACATGGATTTTAAACGTTTCCAAATGGATGTTAAAAGTACATTTAAATGGTTTTTATTCAAGAGGAGCTGTATGTTGAACAACCTCCAGTTTTTGAAAGTCATGAATTCTAAATCATGTATCTAAGTTAACTAAGGCATTATATGGATTGAAACAAGCTCCTAGAGCTTGGTATGAAAGGTTGAGAAAAAAACTATTAAAGAAAGGATTATTTAAAGGAAAAGTTTGCACAACTCTTTTCATAAAGAAATTCAATAATGACTCGCTATTTGTGTAAATTTATATTGATGACATTATATTTAGTGCCACTAACCATTGCTTATGTGAGGAATTTTCTAAATTGATGCAAGATGAATTTAAGATGAGCATGATGGGTGAACTCAAATTCTTTCTTAGATTTCAAATCAAGCGATGTAAGGATGGGATCTTCATCAACTAAGTAAAGTACATAAGGGACATCATTAAAACATTTGGAATGGAAGGTGCCAAAGGTAGTAAGACTCAGATGAGCACCTCAACCAAGTTTGGGATGGATGAAAGTGGAAAGCCGGTTAATGAGAAGCGCTATAGAGGTCTGATCGGATCCCTCTCCCTTATGTAACCGCTAGTAAATCGGATATTATGTTTGCTACATGCTTATGTGCTAGGTTTCTTTTTAATTCTAAAGAATCCTATTTAAATGCCATTAAAAGAATTTTAAGTAACTCATTGGTAGCTTACATTTTGGACTTTGGTATGCTAGGAGCAATGCATTTAATTTAGTTAGCTATTTGGATGCAAATTTTTCCATTAGTTTGTTTGACATGAAGAGCACTTCTGGAACTTGCTAATTTGTAGGTCAATGTTTATTATCTCGCTTTAATAAGAAGCAAGTTTCAATTGCTCTATCCACTGCTGAAGCCAAATATGTAGTGACTAGTTATTGTTGCTCACAAGTCTTGTGGAAAAAATAACAACCTAAAGATTGTGGCATTAGTGTTGATCACATTCCAATTAAATGTAACAACACAAGTTCTAGAAACCTTAGTAAAAATCCTATCCAACATTCTAGGACTAAACATATTAACATTAGACATCATTTTCTAAGAGATCATATTCAAAATGGTGATATTGTGCTTGAATTTTTTGAAACTAGCAACCAATTAATGGATATTTTTAATAAAGGATGAACTTTATTAAGCATGAGATTGGTATTGCTAGATGGTGCTAACTTATGACGATCATCCACGGTCTATATATACTTATCATATGTTATGTGTTTGTGTTAAATTTTACTTTGAATTACTATTTGACATTTGCATGCAAATTATTGATAATATTAATGAAGTACAATTCATTTAATTTGTCAACAAATTGCACCCATCAAAATGTCCAAGAGAGCTTAATGCATTTGTACAACTAAATTATTTACATGTTGTTGAAGCCAAAATACCTTTTCTTTTAAAGTTTTAAATGTGTTAATTTAGTCCTTAAGGATTAAATCACAACATTATTTGAATTCCCTTAATTACGTAATTTAATTCTGAATGGACTAAATTGTATGATTTTTAAAAAGTTTTTTGGACTCAATTGCAAATGCCTTTCTGGATATTCCTCAATGTCCCGACTATTCACGAAAGGTGAGAAGGAGATGAATAATTTTCAATTTTCAGGGATTGAATTAAAAATTTCCTCATAATCATTGAATGGCTGCGCAAGACACCTGTTCATGTTTGACACATATATATTCACGGTCTATCTTATGATCATGAAACGTCAGTTATGACTCGTGCTTACGATCATGACATGCATCCTCGCGATTGTGAGGACATTTCCTGCAGCTTTAAGAAAAATAGTTATTTCTTAGTTTTTTGTTCCAAAAGTCATTAAATCCCTCTAAAATTCTTTTTTGACAGCTTCATAATCTCTATATATCATCCAATAGTGGAGATTACATCCTTCTTTTCTATATGTACCCCATTTTTTAAGTCTTTAATCTTCGATTCTCTTACATTCCCTACACATTCATCACTCACCCTCCTAATCATGGCTCCAAAGGAAGGCACACCTTCTTCTTCATCCTCCTCAAAGGCAACCAAATAGCAAATTATAAAGACTCAGGCTATTCACTACACCACCACTTAAATCCAAGAAAGAACCGCTAAATTTAGTGAGAGGCGAATAATCCCTACTTGCTACATAGTAAAAAGCACCCTTGAAGAACTTATAATTTATTATGAGGTAATCATGCTCAAACTTAATCTTTATGAATTTTCCTTTGAAGCCAATCCCTTTTACCCATTACTTGTTATTAAGTTTATTGGTTCTTTTACCCTTCACTACTCTAAAATTGATCACACAAACCCTAAGTATAGTATGAGGTTCAAACTTAGGGTGGCAAAATCGCTTCATGACTGCCCAAGATTTTGATATCTTATTTGGCTTTCCATAAGAAGGAGCAATCCGAAACCAACCACTTAAATGCCTCCCTATTTTTGGTCAATGGAAAGCAAACCAAAATCTAGCAATTTTATTACGGGGATAACCAAAGCCTTCTCTCTCAAACTATCAATATTTGTTATCCTACACCATTAACACTAGGGATCCTAATCTTGAAGCCCTCACTATTAATGATCTCTACCTTTTTCACTCTATGGCAGATGATGAGCAAGCAGAGATTGGATGCTTTCTTTAATGGAAACTATGGCTAGTGATAATGTTGTAGTAAGCAGTAGTATTAGTGGCATAGTCGCCAAAATTACTCAAATCTTTCAAATTCCTATAGCCATTCTTCCTCATTCTTTCCTCTAATTATAATAATATATTCAAAAAAAAATTCAAGTAATTCAAGTTAGCTAATGGTGTGTGGTAATCAAGATGTGCATAATGTGGAACTTGAAGAAGAACTTCAAGAAATTGAAAAAGTAGGCACCATGGGCTTGAAGGCTATTGAGCAAGAATTGGGTGAAGGAAGATAAGAGCAAGTAAGGCCTTTCATTGGGAGAAGGAAGAGAGAAAGAAGACAATATGAATCAAGCACTTAAGGAATGAAAGGTGAACTACCATGGGTTGGTGATCTATTTGATAGAATGAGTCTCTTGGAGACTAATTTCAACTCTTGACTTGATCAAGTGGATACTCGCCTTGATTACCTCTAATTTGATGTGCATTATCTTTACCAACGCCAAAAATTTGAGTGTCAATGGCAATCACAAAGATTTAGGGTGCCACACATGCCTCATAATGATACTGGGAATGATAGAGGAGAAGATACTCAAACTTGAACTTTTTTAATTTTATTTTACCTTTCTTATGTCATGTGTTCATTTGATGTTTCACCCTTTGCATTAGGATATCTTGGACCGCATATTTTTATTTCATGCCTATGTTCATTTCTTGTTATGTATCTTCTTAACTTATATAGATTGCAAGTGTTATATGGTTTATTAATGCAATCTTTATTGTTTGTGTTCTTTTTTTTTATCTTTGCCAAAAGGGGGAGAGATAGATGAGTGATTTAAAAATGTAATGATTTAATGATTTAATGATTTCCAGTTCTTCTCTCATAATTTTGATTCATTATCATCAATAACCATGATATATAAGTTACAATTAATATGAGTTACAAATCATGATAAATATGATGCACTCATTAAGGGGGAGTTGATACACTCATTAAGGGGGAGTTTAACAATCTCACACATACATACTAAGGGGAGTACTAAATAAAATAAATTCATACACTTACATAGTATTTTATCAATCACTCAAAATTAATTTATCAAAGTTAAAAAAAAAGGGGGACAATGTTGATCATTTGCATGATCAATATGTAATTACCCATGTTTTGATCTTAACAAATCAATGTTGATTCACTCATTTGTGTGCTTAAGTATGTATATAAGTTAGGTTCATAGTAGAGATCATTTGAAGCTAAGGAACCAAAATTTTTCAAGTTCCTAGCACTCCTCATAAGCTACTCCACGATTATGATTATGCATATCATAATCGTGATCAAGTGCATTATGACTATGAGTCAAGGCGCCTTTAATTTTAAAACATCATAGTGGTCCTCATGATTGGTCCCACAATCGTGACCATGCCATACATGCTCGTGATCATTCAAAATCCTTAAAGCATCAAGTCACGGTGCCCCTTATAATCCCAATCACAATCATAAGGATACCTAGTTCACTCATGATCTTAAGGCTTCTAGGAGCTCAAACTTCCAGTACTCCTCTTGAGCAGTCCCACGATCGTGGGTATTTATGGCTGGCTCATGATCATCAGTACCTCAAAAGAAGATAAGTTTCTAGTGTTCCTCATGATCCTTGGCATGATCATGAGCATACTAGTTATGATCGTGATTATACTCACGAGTGACATGTCAATCCTCTAATAGTCAGCAATCAGAGCCAACAACTAGTTTTCTCATTTCTCACAATCATGACTTGCTTCCCCACAATTGTGAGTATACATTTTCCTACAAAAGCTAAATTAGCATTTAATGAATAAGGAGAAGCTTGGGAACAAATTTGATGCACTGTAATAGTCATATTTCACTCTTTCTGTATAAAAGCAAGCTCTAGAACCTCATTATTTCAAGTAAGAGAGTTTTGTGAAAAATTAATTTCTAAGAAATCTACTTAATTCTCAAGCATCCATTATTTCTTATTTATATAATGAAGTGCAAATTGTTAAACCTTTGAGTGTTTGGGTTGTGTTATTACAGCTAGGAATTCTTATCTTCTGCTCCTTTTTGGGTTACAAAGAAATGAAAGTGAGGATTCTCTCTAAAGGATTAGTTCAAATATGATCCATAAAACACTTAGAATTTTTAGAAATTGGTTAGAGTTTAGCCTAGAAAAACTCAAGTTATAAAAAGTTTGAGTTGAACTTCAAAAACCCAAAGGTTGTAAATCAATTTAGAATAATAGATTGAGTGTGAATATGAAAAATCCTAACTTGGGGATAAGTTAGGTGGACACATAGGTTTATTAAGAATCCTTAAATTCTTGTTTTGATTTTTCCTCTTCTCTTACCTTGATTTTCTTTTTATTTCTTTCTTAAATTTCTCATTAAACTTAATTATTCCTATTCACTCCCTCTAGGGCTTTCAATTTTTAATTTTCAGTCTTTCATTAGACAATTATTTAATGCCAATATTAAAGCTTTTTCAATCAAACCTTGGTGTGAATATCAAAATTATAAAAATATTTTCTATAACAAGGAATTATTCATAGACTATTTTGTCCTTATACTCATGAATGGAATGGTCTTGCTGAAAAAAAAAACTCAGCATATAGTAGATACAGGCCTCACACTTCTAGCTCATACTAACATTCCTCTTAAGTATTGATAATATGCTTTTGAAACTGGAGTAAATTCAATAAATTCCTTACCTTCTCCAACAATAATAATGAATGTCCTTTTGAATTGTTATTTAATAAAAAGCCTATTTGTCATAATTTTAAAAATTTTAGTTTTTCCATTCATCCTTTTTTAAGATCATATAAAAATAATAATTTTTTTTTAGATGTAAACAATGTGTATTTCTTGGTAAATATCCTTCTCATAATGGTTTCTTTTGCTTAGACCATTACACATGTCGTGTATATGTAGTTAAGCATGTTAAATTTAATGGGTTACTTTTTCTTTATTCAAAACGGTTTACTAGGTTGCCTCAACAACAAGAAACATTCCTTCCATCCTTGGCTGCAGATAACAACAAAAATTCCATGTTATTTGGATTCCCAATTAGGTTTGTCTTCTTTATCTAGTTCTTGAACTAATTCTTCTCCTACCCAATCTATTTTACCAACCACATCCAACTTTACCTCTCCTATGCTATCTACTACTAACTCTAACCCACCTACACCAAGTCCTTTATCACCACAACATTGCACCTCATCCACTAGTAATGGTCATAATCTTGTAGTATACTTAACATCTTATAGACACTTTACTATTATCTCTTCTCCAAGACAACCTCAACTTCCTATTAACGTTGATCATACCCATCACATGCAACTTCGTTCATCCATATTAATTAAAAGACAAGCCAATGTTGCACAGATAGAATCACCTAAAATTGATTACCTCCAAAGTAAGCCAAACACATACCATCAAGCTAAAGCCTTTATAGAATGGAGAACTACCATGATCGAAGAGATTCAAGCTCTCCTT
>CATIWK010314924.1:0-10021 GCA_949634005.1 Mallotus japonicus | reverse complement strand
CTCTAGACTACTCTAAAACTTCCACAAATCACATCAAAATCATGGCATATCACATGGGATTCACATTCAAGGCATAAATCAACAAGAAATCAGGGAAATGAACAAACAAGACTTAAGACTTCAAAGTAAAAAGAACGAATAAGAAGAGTTACTGAAATAGAAGCTTTTCAAAGTATTTGACCTCAGAGATTGAATGAGAGCTTTGATCTTAGCTCTGATGCAAGAGACCACCTTCTTCTCTCTTAAGAAATGACTCCTAGGCCTTTTTTATCTCCTTCTACTCTAAGAAACTCACTCTCCCCTGCTTCTCAGAGCTTTTTTCTTTCCCCTTTTCCTCTGGTTCGTCCATCCTTCTCTCCAGAACTCAATTTCCTTTTTTCCAAAGCCAAAAGTTCAGTCCCCTCTCTCTTCTCTTCTCTTCCCTCTTAAACCCCTCAACCAACCACCCATCACTTCCACACCTTTCTCCCCCCCCCCCTAAGCTCACTCTCCTCCACCCAAAACTCTCTCAAAAGATGGATTTTTACGTGCTGGAGCAGGAGGTTTGGCGAGGGGGACCCCCTCCTCTCACCATAAAATGCTGTATTAAATGCAGCATGCAAGTGGGGGCCCAAGAGGTGACCGCCTTTTCTAGGAGGCGATCGCCTCCTTGCCAAGGGGTGATCACCCCTTGGCCAGGAGGCATCACCTCCCGGGCCTGGGCCTGCATGGGCCGCAGGCTTAATGGCTTAGGCTTGGGCTTTGCGGGCTAGACTTTTCTAAACAGATTCTCAAGGGATTTTGGGCTCTCTCTTGCATGCAAATCTCGTTCTCATCATCGGGCTTGTTGCGGGTCGGCTAAACCGAGCAACCACAGTCCGTCCCCTATTATGGGCCGACTGGATCGGGTGTCTATAGCTTATCCCCTTGGATTTTCGAAAAACCGCACTCATGCATTCAAATTTTTGAAAATACAACATGCAACAACACATGCACAAATAAACACAAATAAACAAGAAAAAACAATGACAGCAAAATACCTGATTCCCGAGCATCACTTGAGAAGCAAACTCTTCAGATAAGTCTGCAACTGCAACACTTGGGTTTTCTTGGCCCAAAACTTGCTTGACAGAAATGTATTTCTTAGGTTTTCCTGACTTGATAATCAACAATCCAAACTTCTTTGGGGAACACGATCCTCGGGTTTTCCTGGCCCAAAACTTACTCCCTGGGGACTTGATTCTTGGGTTTTCCTGGCCCGATACTCAACTTGCTGGTGATTCTTACTCTTTGGGTTTTCTTGGCCCGAACAGTCACTCCATGGGGATTTTTGGTTCTTCAGGTTTTCCTGGCTTTAATAGTTACTCACTGGGGATTCAAACTCTTCAGGTTTTACTGGTCTGAAAAGTTACTTCATGGGGGATTTCGGTTTCGGGAATTCAAACCCGAACAACTGTTCAATGATCCAGACTTCGGGTTTTCCTGGCCTGAACAGTCTATAACTGGGGAATATCAGAAACTCATAAAGTCCGACTCACCATTTACGGGACACTTTAATTGATACGGGAACTCGCTGTCATCTCTGGGTTTTCCTGGCCTTGACACTCCACTCAAATAATCCAGACTTTGGGTTTTCCTAGCCTGAACAGTCCTTCCATGATCGAGACTTTAGGGATACAAACCCGAACAGCCCCTGACTGGCATCCCTTCAATTTTGATACGGGCACTCGCGCCTTTCCCCGAGTTTCCAAGCCCTGGAGGTAGTCCCTTTTTCCTGATACCGGAATCTACACCTACTGCGTTGTCTTCAGGTTTTCCTGGCCCGAACAGATAGTCCCTTCAGTACTTTTGATGTGGGAATCTCATGCCTTCATACTCGGGTTCTCCAACCCAAGCGGCAATCCTTGAACTCTGATACTACGATCAGATAATCCTGCTGATGCTTCGATCAGACACTCCTCCGCTGATGTTTCGATCAGACAATCCTATGCTGATGCTTCGATCAGACAACCCTCTGCTGATGCTTCGATCAGACAACCCAAGATTAACATATTTTGGAATTTAGACAATAAACGCATTACTTCGGTACTTCGCTCGACCCAAAAAACGTTCAATTGCTCTAAAAAACTTTCCAACTTCGTTACTAGAAATTTTCTAGACTCGCTCGACTTTCAATAAAACTTTCGGGACTCACCCGAAACAAAAACATATTCCTTCATATTAACTTTGTCATTTTTCACAAAAATGATTTTTTTATTTGATTTTTTAATTTTTTTTATTTACTATAAATAGGGGAAACCTATTCTTTTTTCATTCTGTTCTTTTTCTTCTTCCTTTCTCCTTTCTTTCTCTCCTTCTCGCGCAAACCAAATTTTGAACATGGGTGATGACAGAACCCCTCTCCTTCCTGCATGGGATCGTGTTCCTCCTCCCGCCCGTGCATTACAGAATCTCGGGTTCACCAGAGGTGATACAGTCCCTCTTCTCACGGATATGAGGAGCCATATTTGCACTTCGACCTGTGGAGAGGTTAGTACTCATTTTTCTTTGTTTTTCTCTGTAAATTTTTCATGGGTTAGCAATAGAAATTGTTTAATCATCACTTAGGATTAGAAATATGACCAAATGCGTGATTAAAATTGAAAAACCAAACAAAAATCGAGTGCAAAAATGGTTATCGCTCCGCAGAGGCGATCGCCTCCTTGCCAAGAGGTGTTCGCCTCTTGCTGGGCGGCGATCGTCTCCTTCTACTATGGAGACGATCGCTTCCTGGCTAAGGGGTGATCGCCTCCTCTCTTCC
This sequence comes from Mallotus japonicus, assembly GCA_949634005.1. Lineage (NCBI taxonomy): Eukaryota > Viridiplantae > Streptophyta > Magnoliopsida > Malpighiales > Euphorbiaceae > Mallotus > Mallotus japonicus. The sequence continues at coordinate 7,242 of CATIWK010314924.1, read as the reverse complement.
AAGAGGCGTTCGCCTCTTAGCCAGCGAAGCACACATTCTGGTTCTGTTTTTCTGTAATTCAAGGCATTTAAACGACTGTACACTAATCCAACTTCCCTGATTTCACTTTGCAGCATGACGTGATGACCATCAAAGGTGCTGGGAATTTTCACGGAGCTCGGGCCTTCTACAATAAGCTCACTGATGATCAGAAGGACTGGATTCAGGAGACCGGTTTCGAGGACTTTGTCCTTTGTCTCACCGATGAGCAGGGGAAGACAGATTACCATCCTCTGCATACGCTGATGGAGAGGTGGCTCGACACCACGCATACCTTTCACTTGCCCTTCGGGGAAATGACTCTAGATCCCGTGTCATTTGCCACCATCACGGGGATCGCTTGTGCGTATGATCCTATCCCCTTCGACGTGAGCTTCTATCATATGTTCCCTGACAAGCTGGCATATATCGAGCGTCTTATAGGCATGGTACCTAAAATGAAGGGGACGCACACCTTCAAGCATGAGTCGATCCGGAGCTTCTACACCCGAGAGTGGGTCATAGCGATGGCCTCCCCTCGAGAGATCGATCAGGTGGTGCGGGCATTCTTGCTCTATCTTCTCGGCACCACCCTCTTTGCTGACACTGCCAGCTCACTAGACCTCATGTTCCTGATGTCCCTGCGAGACCTGGATAAAGTGTCTTCCTATGACTGGGGGAGTTATGCTCTGGCCTATCTCTATAGGGGCATGGACGAGCTCTCGCACGGAGCTAAGAGGTTCTGCGGCTTCTGGCACGCCGTCCTGGTAAATTATCTCTTATCCTCCCATTTTGAATTTTTCAGATATATATGCTTCTCGTTATTAATAATGTTTCTTTAATAGATCTGGGGCTTGGAGCTGGAGTTAGTCGTCAGAGTGATGCGTGTGGGGAACAATCTTCCCACCCTCAGCAGGTGGGGAGCTAGCCGCGTCCTGAAGAAGCACCTTACTCGAGTGCACATCCACCGACAACATCTGAACTCTCTGACACATGAAGCAGTACCTGAAACATTTAGAATCACATTAGTAATCTCCTAAATTCATCTAACTTACCTGTTGGTTTCTTTATTTTTGTAGATTAAGAGTGACTTGTGGGGGCCTAAGGACAGATGGAATGCGGAGATGACACGTTCTTGACCCTTAGCTCAGAAGAGGGTTCTTCTCTGTGGACCTTATCATCGGGTCTGGTACCTCGGCGGGTGAGTCCTCAACTGGCATCAAGGTATTAGGGTGAGATGAGTCCCCAAGTCTCCTCCCAGCAGCATGCTTTGGACTCACGAGCTAGAGGGCGTTGAGCTCGCTCAGGCGGTAGCTGGGGAGGCAGCTGTGGAGCACACCATTCGGCTTAAAAGCTAGTATCGGGAGTTCATTCAGACTCATTTATTACTCCGAGTACCCTTGACGATTGGCTCCACTTCTCAGGTATACACTCAACCTTAACCTCGTTCTCTTCCAAACTTTTCATTTTTCGACATGGTTTTCTTGCTTATAGGCCACAGCCATTGGACCTGAGCCTTGGAGTAGGCCTACAGCATGGGAGAGACCTCCGCAGAGAGCTTGTACAGACGAGGGTGGAGCTGGTACCTCAACTGGGACACAGCGGCCTGGGACTCCCACAGTTAGAGTTTCAGACCTGGTTGCGAGCCGCCTTGATCATACTCTCGATCCTCTGATTCGGTGCTGGGTTCCTCCTGGAGAGATGTCCCGTCAGTTCTTGACTCTGGACGAGAGTCTGATATCCTCATCCTCTCCCGTTGGCACTAACTATGTAAGTCCACATTCCACCTGCTTCTCACATACTCCTTGACATATTCTTTAGCATTGCTGACTTGAATTTCAATCCAGATTCCCTTGGGGCAGGGATATTACATGTACTGACTGATCGAGGCTCAAAGGGAATACCTGATGGAGGTTTCTAAGTAGTGGAGGGTAAGCAGGATTCCTCTCACATTCACATGTATGCATGATTAACTAACCTTTGAAATTGCTTTGCACAGGATCACGACGTGAGGCAGTCTAAGAGGATTGCACTTCTCGAGCGCCAGATGGAGGCTCTTCAAATGGATGAAGAAGATGATGAGGACGCTAAGGAGGCCGTTGGTGGAGGCGAGCAATCTGCGGATGCTCCATGAGCTGGAGATGATGCTTAGGAGGGAGAGGACTCAGACGGCACCGAGTTGGACTCTCCTTTAGCATAGGATATTCTGAACATTTTGCTCTTGCTATAGCAGTACATTTTTTATGTTGCAGCAGTTTATTTTGCACAGTTATATTTGCACTTTCTCTATATTGGATGTTTGCTGGCTTTTAATGCAATTGTTCATATATTTTACTACCTTCTTCGAATGCTTTCATGTATATATTCATCAAACCGCTGAATTACCTGTCCTGCAGCCGAGAAAACCCTGTTTTACCCCTAAACTCTTGTCCATCGCCCTGGTAAAGGGGCGATCACCTCCTGGCTCCCTAATGGAGAGGCGATCACCTTTTGGATGGGGGAGATCGCCTCCTTGCCCTTTCTGCCATGTCTTTAAAGCCCTAATTCTGCAACTTCAGCCCTCATTTCCCCTCTTTCATCCTAAAACTCCATTTTCTCTCTCTAAACATTTCTAGAACTCTAAAAATGACCGAAAGGAGCCTCAAGAAGCTACAACCGATCCTAAAGAGCCTGGATGGTGATTCATGGAACAAACTAACTCCTTTTCACTTGTTAATCCTTAAAACTTTGCATGCTAGGAGGATCAATTTCTCTTTCCTTCATTCTGTAGCTCAGTTTTGGGATCCTCAGAAACACATTTTCCGGTTTAACTCGATAGAATTATGCCCCCTGTCGGAAGAATTTAAGGCTATACTCGGTTTTAGTTTGTATTCTACTTGCCAACTTACAGTTCCCAACCTCAGGGTTCCAGACCTCCACTCTGTTCAATATCTGATGGCTCGGATGCTCAATCTTCCACCTCAGTCTTCATCTAGCTTAATTCTCGGTTTTGAGATCAAGTTAGTGTCCCTTCTCGAGATCATTCCCGGTGTAGATAGGGGAGGGATTCAATGGCCCAGAATGATGGCCCTCTGTTTGTATGCTCAGTTCATGTTGGTTTTCCTTTCTGGGAATTGCAATTCCAAAGTCCTTCACATCCTGAGTCAGGTGGAAGCAGGTTACAACCCCTTCCTCTCATTCTGGCGGAGACACTTATCGGGCTAGACAACTTCGCCTCAACTCGGAGGTTTTCGGGAAGTCCAATGCTGTTTGAGGTAAGTCATCTATTCTTGCCCCCACATTCTGTCATTTCATCATCTTCAATTTACCTGCTTATCATTTTCACAGATGTGGCTTCAAGAGAAACTGGGACTGCTTGGACCCCCTTCAAACATCTCCCGCTATAGGGCCAAGCATTGCAGGACTAGAAGACTGCATCCTATTCCGGACAATATCCAAGGTTGGCTGTCGACATTCCCCGATACTCTAATCCGCTGGATGTGCCCGTGGTGGAGACTACAGCACGTGACTCTCCGTTCTTACACTTACTGTGTTCCCATAGCTGGTCTCCATTCCGCTACCTTCTATAATCTAGCACGACTCTGTCGTCAGTACGGGCAGAAGCAAATGATTCCAGAACTCGTGAATGAGTTTGAATCGGATCCCCTCACCCATAACTTCCTGGATAACCTAGCGGCTACTTGGCCTCGAAGAACCATTCAGAGAAACATCAACTTCAATGGAGATCCGTCCACGAATGATTAGTACAAGGCGTGGATTTAGTTGCAACAGATAGAAACATATGAGTTTATGAGAAGTCAAAGAACAAGAGAGTTGCAAGGAATGAATGTGCAAAATGTTCAACAGAAGAAAAGAAAGCACTATTTTCTTATGAATTAAGTCGTATTTCCTTTTTTTTTTTGTGAAATATAGTTTCCTTTTGCAGTTAAATAGTTTGTAATAGACACTTAATGCAATGTTTAACAATAACTGAAACAATCTGTTTTATTTAAATTAAGCACAACATGCAGATACATTTTGCTTCTGATATATCTCATGTAGTTAGGTGGCTTGCCCTTGCAAGTTTTCCAACTAACTATTTTCTCTCTCTCATTCTCCTTTTACATGTCCATAACTTTTGCCTGAATCGCCTCTTTTCGAGGTTTTCAACTTAGCAGGACTTTTTACTTCCTTTTTCCATCTCTAACTTTTGCCTAGGCAGCCTCTTTACGAGGTTTTCTCCCTAGTGAGACTTTCACAGAAAGTACTTCTTCAGCTTGTCCAGGTTAATAGGCTCTCTGAATTCATTCCCTTCCAAGTTAGATAAAACAGCAGCTCCTTTAGAGAACAATTTCTTTACCAAGAAAGGCCCTTCCCAATTCAGCTTGAATTTACCCCATGGGTCAGTCATGATTGGTCTCGTGAGGTTCAGTACTAAATCTCCTTCTTTGATCTTTCTTGGCTTTATCTTCTTGTTGTAAGCTCGAGCTATTCTTTTCTGATATAGCTGTGAGTGGTACATAGCCTTCATTCTCTTTTCATCCAACAAGGTGAGTTGTGCTATTTAACTCTCCACCCACTGATACTCGGGAATCTTCGACTCTAGGAGAACCCTTAGTGACTGAATCTCAACTTCCACTGGCAACATAGCCTCACACCCATAGACCAAGGAGTATGGAGTCACTCCTATCGATGTTCTGGCAGTAGTCCGATAACCCCACAGCGCAAATTGCAGATATTCTGACCAATCTCGATAGCTCTCTAGCATCTTAGACAGAATCTTCTTCACATTCTTATTTGCAGCCTCGACCGCGCCATTCGCCTGTGGTCTGTATGGAGATGACATGTGATGTTCTATCTTATACTCTTCCAGCAGCGCATCCGTCTCTGCTCTGAATTGAACACCATTATCAGTAACAACATGATGGGGTAACCCGTATCTACAGATTATGTTCTTTTCAATGAATCTCGCCATCTATTTCAAGCTAACTGTAGCGTAAGACTCAGCTTCAACCCATTTGGAGAAATAATCGATTGCCACAATGATGTAACGATGGTCGTTTGATGCTTTCGGTCTTACTTCCCCAAAAATGTCAATTCCCCATACTGCAAACGGCCAAGGAGAAGTCATTCCTTGTAGTTCCATAGATGGTAAATGACTGACGTCACCATAAGCTTGACAGTTGTAACATTTCCTCATAAATTTGACACAATCTGCTTCCATTGTCACCCAGAAATAACCCTACCGAGCTATTTTCTTTGCTAAAACTATGCCATTCATGTGTGGTCTGCATACTCCTTCATGTACTGCTTCCATAAGTTTCTGAGCCTTATCCTTGTCAACACATCTCAAATGAACTTGAGTCGGCATTCTCTTGTACAGCATCCCATTGTAGCTGATAAACTGTCATGATAGCATTCTCAGTGACACTCTTTCTTTCCTTTCAGCATCCTCTGGGAACTGTCCCATTTCCAAATATCGTTGCAAGTCATGAAACCAAGGTTTTTCAGCAGCTTCGACTGGCATGACCCTCACTTCCTCATAACAAGGGCTTTGGGACCTCATTAGGATTAAAGGTTTAATCTCAGACTGCTTTCCACTCTCGCACATAGATGCTAGAGTGGCTAGGGTGTCCGCCATCAGGTTCTCTTCCCTTGGCAGTGGACAAACTTGCACAGACTCAAGGATAGAGAAACAATCTCTAAATAATCCCAATATAAGCGCAGTCTATCTTCTTTCACCTCCCACTCTTTGGAGGCCTACTTTACCACCAATATGGAATCTCTGTATACAGTGACATCTTATGCCTCTGCACTGCGCAATGCTTCCAGTCCAAAAATACAGGCTTCATACTCGGCTTGGTTATTTGTCACTTCGAACTCGAGTCGTTTTGCCAACGAGATCATCTCCCCTTCTGGCGTGATGAGAATTATACCAACACCGGCCCCTCGGTTGTTCATCGCTCCGTCGAAATACATCTTCCATCCTTGTACTTCTATTGCCCCTAGATACTCATCAGGGAATTCCAGCTCCCATTCCTGTTCGTCGTCTAGTGGGCTTTGAACTAAGAAGTCTGCTACAGCTCTCCCTTTCACCACTTTCTTCGCCATGTAGTCGATGTCGAACTTGGTAAGCAGTACCAACCACCTAGCCAATTTTCCTGTAAGTGAAGGTGTCTGCTAAAGATATCTGAGCGGATCATGTTTGGAAACTGCTTGTACACTATAAGATTGGAAGTAGTGATGGAGTTTCTTCATCGCCCAGATTACAGCTAAACACATCTTCTCTATTAAGCTGTAGTTGGCTTCATATTCCAGTAGCTTCTTACTTAAGTAGTACACTGCGTGCTCAACTTTCCCTTCGCCCTCCTGAGCCAACATTGCCCCTGTTGCATCTTCCTCGATCGTTAGATAAAGGATCAAGGATTTCCCCGGCTTTGGTGGCTGTAAGACTGGAGGATTCATCAAGTAATCCTTAATAGCTTCAAAAGCTTGTTGGCATTTGTCATCCCAGATCACCGGTTGATTTTTCTTCAAGAGCTTGAAAATCAGTTTGCAAACAGTTGTCAGCTTAGCTACGAACCTGTTGATATACTGTAACCGACCAAGGAATCCTCTGACTTCCTTCTCATTCTTTGGCACAGACATTTCTCTGATTGCCTTGACTTTATCGGGGTCCACCTCTATACCCTTCTAGCTGATAATATGTCCTAGTAGTTTCCCAGACGTCACCCCGAAAACGCACTTCTTTGGGTTTAATCTGAGGTTGTATTTCTCTGCCCTTGCTAGGAATTTGTCTAAAGCTTCAAAATGACCTTCCCTAGTTGTAGACTTCACCATCATGTCATCGACAAATATTCTTTATGGATCATGTCATACAACAGAGCAGTGGCCATCCTCTGATAGGTAGCACCAGCATTTTTCAACCCAAACGGCATGACTGTGTAGTAGTAGATTCCCCATTCAGTGGTGAATGACATCTTCAGCTTATCTATCACCGCCATCATTATCTGATTGTACCCCGAAAATCCATCCATGAAGGAGTACATAGCACTTGAGGCTACACTGTCAATAAGAGTGTCGATGTGTGGTAGTGGAAAGTCGTCTTTCGGACAAGCCTTGTTCAGATCTCGATAGTCCACACACATCCTGACCCTTCCGTCCTTCTTGGGAACTGGGACTATATTTGCTAACCACTGGGTGTCCTCTACCACTTCCAGGAATTTCACCTTCAGCTGCTTCTCG
>CATIWK010314914.1:0-61148 GCA_949634005.1 Mallotus japonicus | reverse complement strand
TTTATTGATAGCTTTGGTTAGGTTCTGTTTCTCCACTTCATTCTTGCTTACCATAACCTCTAAGACTTCAACTTTCTCTTTCAATGCTGGTTCCTATTTTTTTGCATCCTCCAGTTGAACAACTAGATCACCCACTTCTTTTACTAGCTTTTCCTACTCATTCTTCATCTAAATTACTTAACTCTTCGCAATAAGAATCTCATTTGAGAATTCCAGAACACATTGTGCATATCTGCTGCAGTCCTCTTCAACTCTAAGGGCCAAAGCTTCTGCTCCATTCAAGGTGGTGTTCACTGTCTCTGAAAAATCTGCGACCGTCTTTTGACAGGCCTTTTTAGTAGCAGTAATTATCCCAGACAGTGTAGCAACCCTTTCCACCAGCATCCTTTGCTCTTGTTGGTAACTGATTTCTGCCTTTTTAAAGCTTTCTTCCTTCTCGTGTAGTAATTGCTTTGTGATCCGGTTCCAAAACTGAGCAAACACCAACGAGAAGTTACCAACTGAGCTGCGGTCTTTGCCCAAGAATCAGCAGGCATGTGAGATTCAGATGAAGTGGCGTAATCTTTTGCCCAATGTCCTTCGTTGCCGGATTTGAAACAGGCAGTCCTTGTGACATTGCTTTTGTTACTCAATTCATTCGTGCTGTTGACAACACCTGTTGCTTAAACATTATCATTACACCACTTAAAGAAGCCACATGAACTTCCCTATGCAGCAAAGAAAAAAGATTATATTGTCTCTACCATAAGCACCGGCTCAGTCAGAATAAATAGTGCAAATAGAAAAGAGTGAGCATTTTCATTTTGTGTATATTTCATATCTTTAAACTATAACAACTTTGGATCACATGGCTGTCAACCAAACTTTTTCTGCAGGATGAAAGTTGCAGGGCCATCACTCTATTGTGATAGATATGTGAGGCTAAAAACTGAGGGGTTTCATTAGATCAACTCCAAAACCTTAAAGTTCTTAAAAGAATTAGAAATCAACTCTAAAGCTTCATCACTCACCACCATTCTCTTCAACCTGATCTCTTCAAGCCAAGGATAAGCACTACTCATAGCCACCATTCTTAATGTTTTATCGTGTCAACAACAATTAAAAATCTAAATCCCAACAATTAAAAACCCAAACAAAAACCACAATTCCAACAATTAAAAACCTAATTCCTTGTCTTCTCCATCGAGCAAGTGTCGCGTGACAATCGTCTTCTCCGTCGAGCAAGCAGTTGTTTTCTCCGTCGCTGCCAACTGATTCTAAAGCCATGAACTAGTGATGGTGGATGACAGTGATGGTGAAGGAGCTGTGGATGATGGTGGTGGCCAATCTGTCTCGGTCACGTCCAGATTGTGAAGGGCGAGGGCTGGAGTCAGGCGAAGGGTGATGGTGAAGGTAGTAGGAGTCAGGCGAGGGCGATGGTGGCGGCTGAAAAAACGCTGAGTAGCTTTTTTTTTTAACAAGAACTTAAGGTTTTTTTTTTGTTTCACATTTTTAAGTTTTTTTTTTATTTTACAGTTGCCTTGATAGGTGTCTTATGTTTGGCATCCTGGTCAGCGTGAGGAAAAACACGCGCTTCACTGATTCTTTAATTCAACAAAAAGTGGTTTATAAATCAGCTTTTTGGCAAGTTGAGGTGTCTAAATGGTAAAAGTGTAAGTATGAGTGTCAAAGTGAAAAAAAATGCCAAGTTCAAGGGGTTGCGGATGTATTAAGAGAAATGAATATAATTGTGGAACAGTTCAATATATTTTTTAAGGCAGACTATACAATTTCACCCTCTGAACTTTACTCAATTATTCTGTGTCATCTCACGACTTTTATTTTGTTTTATTTTACCTCTTAACTTCTATTTTTTACTTATTTACCCTGCATAACTTTTATTTTTCACCAATTTTACCTCTTAACTTCTATTTTTCACCTATTCAAACTCAGCGCGAGTTAAATACACGCGTTTGTCTGGTGTGTAAGAAGAGTTAAATAGGTAAAAAATAAAAGTTAAGAGGTGAAATTGAACAAAATAAAAGTCGAGAGGTGATATAAAATAATTGAGGAAATTGAACAAAATGAAAATAGAGAGGTGATATAAAATAATTAAGCAAAGTTCCGGGGTGCAATTGTACATTTGGCCTTTTTTTTTTATGAACCACATGAAACAATTAATCTATGATTGAAATTGCACAGGAAATTTCAAAACTTCCTGTAAAGAATGTTGTCTTTATACATATGACTTGACTATGGCCTCCGAAAATATCATTAATGTATCTTAACCACTACAAATTTACAACAACAGCAAAAGGATGATCAAGTAGTTACATTTTTTGAAAATACTCATCCAACATCACAACATTACAACAATTGCAACATGGCGATTCATTCACCATCCTCCTGTGCTATCTAATGTAACTGGCCTGGTGAACTCAATCTTGCAGCTTAAGTGTCGACAGCAAGTTCATGCTTCTCAGATTTCAGTTGAAACATATTGCAGTCAGTTTCTTCATTGTCAAGGCATAACATCTGATCAAAGCCTTCTGCATTTGCCAATCCAATTTTCTGTTTTACCATAGCACAAACATAATATAATTTAGTACTTATCAGTTGTATGGCATTGCGGCTGAAGCTGCTTTTATAAAATTCTACCACAAGTGTTGTTGCAACAAATAGTTTCCATGACCAAAAAGTATATTGAAACCATTTGTAGTTGCTCTCAATCAAAATGTTCAAGATGGTGACAGTGTTTTTTAAATAATGATTTCCGTACAGTCCAAAACTCATATTTCCCGACCACCCTGCTTTTTCTGATGCAATACTTATTGTCTACGTAGAAGAAGCTATTGCGAACAAGCATGTTTTTATGCCAATTGTATAAGAGATTTTATGAAGAGTGTTGGGAATGTTCTTACCTTATTTAATGAAGCAGTACTCTGTAGTTCAAGTTCACGTATTTGTTGCATTGACATCCCAAACCATTCATCAATCCAACCAAAACAATTCCTATGACTCTCTAAGAAAAGAGCCCTTTCACCCTGCGCAAGTTGATTTGAAAACAGGCATTAAATCTATGATCAAGACAAACAAAAACATATCTCCAGTGTAACATTGACCTAATGGTGCTACTTTCACAATGAAATTACAGTGCTCAAGAGAGCTTACAGCCAGTAGAGCCTGTTCGAGTCGATAGCCAAAACCCCAGTACGGTGCATCGATAGTTACCAACTTGTATGCTGTCATGACGGGTTTACACCTATTCTGCAATATCAATATGCTATTATTAGTGATCACAAACCAAATAGCAAAACATTAACATATGAGACAACTAAATTATTTTGAGTTCTAATTCATTTTTTTAATTTGTTTTATTTTTGCATTCAAAGGGATCTTGTATTGCACGAACAGAGAAATGAGTTGGGCATCAGGTCATCTGGCAAAGGTAATAAGAACACAAGATCCTGTATGGCTAGACATTTAGACAGAGCAAATAAGTTGAGATCTGGTAGGGTTCAGCTGAACATATTTGAAAAAAAAAAAAAAACAGAATTCCCTTGCTTTAGGGAAAAGAACTGTAGGATTCCTAAAAGGCTTGCTGGCAGGAGGAGGAGGAGAGAGAACTTCTAATAATAACAAGATACGCACTGCACTGAAAGAGCATAAGCCAAATTTTTGTTAGTGTTCAATAATTGGTAGGGAATATACCAACCTGCCATCCATCCAAAAGTGGACCACGGCCACTTCTTAAAGATTTGAATTTAGAGAAGTCTGTATTGTTACTACCAATAGCATAGCTCCAATAATCTGTAGCAGCTGAAGCTATATCAATATATTCAACTTGTCTGGCTGCTAGTTGTTCTTTTGATAGACCATGTACCTAGTTTTTCAAGATTCAACCAACATTTATTCAAATTCCAAAAAATTCAGTCACTGGCATAGAATTTTATTAATTCTATAAAAATCACACAAAGATTAGATATTTACAAACTTACATTTTCCGAGTGACCATTGTCAGCCCTATGAATAGTTTCCACTGTTAAAGAAAATTTGGTGAAGTATGGACACTGCAAAAATCCCAAACTAGAATGAGGATGCTATTGAATGTTATGAAGTCATTTCCCTTGAAAAATATACAAATTTGAAATTTCTGTTAGCAAGAAACAAAAATTATTACCTTGATCACTGGTAAAGTGGAATCCATTTGCAGAGAAGAAACCAAGCATGTCAAAACAAGTCAATATATATGATACAAGCCCTAGAAATTAAAAAAAGAACAAAAACCATAGCAAGAGGAAGTGGCAAACCAGTTTTGCATCTTGGGTATGCATTCCAAGCTTCTTCCTCCATGATTAGAGCATCCGTTGGTGCAAAAGCTGTAAGCCAAGTTGGTGCTTTGCTGCAAAAAGAATTTGCAAGTACAAGAGATCAACACCTAAACCTATACAATTTAATGTCCATAATCTTAATCATTTTTAAGAAAAACACAATTGAAAAACAAAAACGCATCAATCTAAGAAACTTGTTATATATCAACACAAATATGCAGTTTTGCAACCAAAATTCGCAGAACGTTGTAAGTAGTCAAACTCTTGAAGATTTAATGAGGACAAAAAAGGAGGAGAGAGAGAAAGAGATGTGAAATTCATAAAAATAAGCATTTTAATCTCCTCCAAAATGGAATGGAAGATTAAGTACCAGCCCTCTGCAAAAGGCAGAAAAATTCAATCAAAGCCCATCTCTGTCACTCAAACTTCAACATGATTCTGAAAAGACATAAAATCTTTTCTCTGCTTCATCTGATTACTGGATTAATTTGAACTCTTCTGCACAATACTTAGGCCCTATGTCCCCAACCTCAACAACAATGAGATATATTAAATTTGCAATTACCAAACAAAGGTAAAATGTGGCTTAGGTGATCCTCTAGCATCCTGCTAAACAATGAATCTATTTATGAAGTTGCAGTATCTTAATTCCCTTGAAACCTTATGAATTAAGACAGAAATGATGAGCAGTTCACATCTTGTGATTTCCAGCGGCAATCTTTAAGCTCTTTTAATGTCAGAACTTAGCACCATATATTGCCCTTTTGATTTCCAGCAGCAATCTTTAAATTTTATGCTCTTTTGAGTGCTAAAATCCATAGAAATTCACTCACACATTTTCTTTTGAATGCTCCCATCCACAACATGCCAGGTCTGCACCATTCTAAGTCCAACATAGTACAAAATAAGCGCTCATAACAGTATGTTTAATATGCACCATGAACATTCAAGCAAACACAAATTATAGGGCATTATCAGACACAGCACTACTTAGTCTATTCTATCAATCACCTAATATTATCCATTGTGAAGGAAATCTAGAAAGCTTGAAGTTCTTTAGTAAACATTGCAAGGGAATGTTTTCTAGTTTCATAACAATAAAGAAGATCATAAAAAGACAATGTTGCTTGCAGTTGGGAGACATAAATTTTGCACAGCATCATCTTCCCAAATTCACTTTCTTCTATCCCACTAAATAGGTTTCTTAGCAACATAACCATACATTACTATGAGTATAATAATCCCAAAATCAAATTACCTTTGCAAACGATAAACTTTGGATGTGTATTGACACTCTCCAAATACATCATCCTCCAGAGGCCTATTCTCCAAAACTTCAACACCCTCAGTACTATTTGTATTCTGTTGTTGCATCTTCATGACCATGTACATCTGGGCTATCTGATACTGCAAACCCCAAAAGTTCAAGAAATTCAGCAAAAAGATACAAATAAATCCCAAACTACATAAATTCAACAAATTCATCTGTTATACCTCTTCCAATGATATTGGCATAACAATTCGGCTTCACAGGAAAAACCCCATCAAAAATTTGCAAGTCAAGGAGATACCCAGGACATAAAAAAATTCATAACAAGCAAACAAGCTCAAGAAATTTGCTTTTACCATATCTGGATTAATTAAAAAAACCAAGATACTCAACTGGGTTCTAACAACAAAATTCAAAAGTTACAATTTTCGACCAATCCCAGTTCAAAAAAGTGATAAACTCGAACATAGACAAGTTCAAATCAAATTCTCAGAAAAAAAAAAAAAAAAAACCTGATAAATAACCATCAAACACGTAAATAAAACAAAAGAAAAGGATACAATTCCTTGATTTGAACCATTTTTTAATTCTTGCCAGCAAATCACCAACAGTTTGCTGCAACAGTTAAGCTTGAAGACTTATGTTTTGATTAGATAGAAAGTGCAGAAGAAACCGAATCAACTATTGGCCAAAAGAAAATGAGGAATTACGACAAGTGTTTGGAAGAAGAGAAAAGGTCGTAGGCAGTGATGATCAGATGAGAGAAGAAAGCACCACGTCAAAGGTTAGTTTTTATTTGGGTTTCAGACAAAATCAAGAAAAGAGTCGGCCGGTTCAACAACGTTTTTAATGTAATAATTGGGTCCCTTTGCGTGTCCTTATGGTCCTTCCTCCGGCTTTGAAGAGTCGCCGGCGACTGCGTGTGCGTGTGTGAAAGTTTGTCTTTTGTAGTGGCTGTTTGGCACGGAAAATTTTGGCCTTTTAATTGGTTATCTATCTGTTTTCATATTCTGCCACCTGGGCAGTAATTAAAGTTCTATAACGAAAATTCGTTGGTCTTCTTCTTAACAAATTATTTTTCTAGATTATATATATATAATGTTTTTAGAAAAAATTGCAGTGTAAACTTTTTAATTTTTACTATTTTTATGGTCAGATTTTTTTTTAATTAAGTATTTGAACTCATTATTTTGTCTCCAATCAATGCTTTTAAATCAGTGAATGCTGACTTGAGTGTCCAAGACGGTTTAAAATATCTGTCATTGATTAACGATCGGTTGTAAATCCTTCGTTAATCAATGATGAATTTATCGTCGTTAATCGATAATCTATACGGTGGCACCAAACATCAGTAAAAAATTAGTGAGGATTTTGCCTAACCATCATTAAATTCATCGCTAATTACTATATATTTGTTTGGTATTTACCATCCATCATTAATCCGTCAACAGAATTTATCCGTCGCTAATTTTTTTTTAGTGAGTCAAAAGCCCTAATTTCTATTAATAATTTAATGCCAAGGTGAGTCAAAATCCCTAATTTCTATTGATAATAACAAGAAAGGGTATTCATTGTCTTTTCCTTTTTGCATTTAAAGGATATTTTTGTCCATTCATTGTGTATACTCTGATACGGCGTGCCACCTTTACACAATTATCATTTCCGTCAACCAATTTCCACTAGAAGCACCACATTATAATTATTTTAGAAAGTTGACACTTGATTGCAAAAAATTTATTGAGACACTAAAATATTAAAAGGTTAATACACTAAAAATATAATTATCTCTTTATTTTAAATATGAGTGAGATGTTTTTCTTGATACATTTTTACATTAATAAATTTTATATTTCTTTTCAAAAATTTTTTTTAAAAAATATATACTTTTTTGAACAGCTGGAAGGTCAAGGGAAAAGGGGAATCGAATCCATATCCTCGTCTTACAATATTCATCACCTGAGCGGCTTAGCCACTGGATTATAAAGGGAGGACAAAATATATATATATATATATATATATATATATACTTTTACTATGATACAATGCATTTAAAAATAAATGTCCAAAATATTTTAAAAAATAAATTTTGTTTAGTAAAACAATACTAATGGATTGAGCTAACTCTCTTCATTTATCTTCCGTTTCATTTGGACAAAAATCTCACCTCTTGCATATTTTTCTCGCGGTCCATTCGTGGACTTGGTGGTTGGATGCTTGTTTGCAAGTCATACGTAGACCTTGACTTTTTTTTGAAAAATGAAGATCTTCATCTATTTGTATGTATTAAACTTAGGATAAAAGTTTCCTGTTGTGAGTAGCGACAGGAAACAATAAATCCCCGGGGTCAAATTCTCAAAATGATTCTCCTCCAGTTAATAACCTCCTATATTGGAGGTAAAAAAGGAAGTAAAATTTTTTATTTTGTCTTTTAGTGGGACCTGTGACACACTATTCATATCGCGAGTCCCAACATGTATCATTACTCTTAAACTTATATTACAGTCGTCAGTAATGGAGTAGTTAAATGGTAATTATTCTCTAAGGAATTGTATTACGGATAATATTTTAAAAATTTAACACATAAATATATTTTTATTTTTATTAAAAAAATGTAAAATATTTTTTAGAATATACACAAGCTTTTATCTTTGTAATACCTATAAGATTGGACTCTTAAGAGTTTCTTCTCTAAAACCATTAGTGACAGGAAAGGCGTGTATACTGTTAAAAGTGGTTATTGGTTATTGCAAGATAGTAATGGTGTTTTGCAGGTGAACCGAACCTTCAATTGGAAAAAAATTTGGCGATTGAATGTTCCTCCAAAGGTTCGTAATTTTTTTGTGATAAGTTGTTTCATCCTGTCTTCCAACTAAGGATCTATTGGCTACTAGGAGGATTCCTGTTGATGTGTTATGTCCATCTGTTCGGAGTGTAAATGTGATTCTGAAACAGTTTCATGCTTTGTTCAATTGTCCTTTTGCTCTCTGTGTGTGGCGGGCGAGCCTTTTGTTCCGATATGTTTCCTATAATGACATTTCTTTTTCAATATGGATGGAAAGGATCTTTTAGCATTATAATCCACAAAAGCTAGAGCAAATAGCTATTATATATACGTTGAAAGCTTGTGGCAAAAAAGGAATGGTTTGGTTTGGAGAGGTCATTGTGGTATGGTTGCTAATTTGGTGCTTGTGGCGGAGGGTGTTTTGCATCAATGGAAAAATACGCAAAATGTTCTCGACATTAATCAAGTGGTCCAATAAGATTTTCATGCTAATAACTCTAGATGGGTAGCACCTCCTGTGGGAATGCATAAGGTTAATGTTGATGTAATGGTGTTTGTAGTAATGAACTGAATTAGTGTAGGGTGTGTCATTAGAGATCATAATGGTGTGTTTATCGCTGGTCGTTCAAAGAGTGTGCAGGGCTTGTTTTCTCTAACAGCTGAAACCATTGGTGTTAGAGAAGCCTTGAGCTAGTTGAAAGATCTTCAGGAAGATGGCTTTATCATTCAAATTGTCGATTACTTATTCAAGCTATTCTTAATCAAGAAAATGGAAGGGCATCAGTTAACTTAGTTATTAAAGATTGCCGAGATTTGATTTGTCAGTTCCAGAATGTTTTTATTCATTTTTTCCTTGCTTAGAAAACTATGCTACTTACAACCTTACTCGAGCAACATCTTCTATGTCAGTGATGGCAGTGTGCAATGATCGTCCCCAGGTGTTTTTACATAATTCTCTTTTGTTGGATTTCTTGTCTTATTGAAGTTGTTTTATTTTTTAACAGGTCATATGATATAAGGATTGTTGGATTGTATAACAGGGATAACTCTCCATTTTAAATTAGCCACAATAGAATTCAAACTATACACTTTATGATGCATTTAGAAAAGTGTTTACCAGTTAATTACTCTCTCATTGGCATAACTTTGCATGAAATTGTTTTATTTTTAAAAAAGAAAACCATTAGTAATTGACATATTTAAAATAGTCCCTAAAATTATACTTTTTTTAAGGACCTTAAAATCATACTTAGGAATTGTAAAGGATAAGCTCAAGACTTAGTCAAAAGATCAACTCATAGAGTATTCAAATAGTTAACAACCTCTACATCTAATATTTGTTGTAACATATCTAATACAGGTCTGATATAGTCTGATTTAGCTAAAAAACTCTCATGTATAGTCTTGTATATATATCAGCTCAACGATCATCAATAAATATATAACACAATTTCTCTATATGGTGTCAGAGCAGTAAACACTCTAACGAGTACTTTGATCCTCACTTTTTTTCTATTTTTCTTTTTCAACCTAGCCATGACAATCACTGCTAAAACTCCCATTGTGCACTTAAATGCACCAACTCATTTTCCCATCAAACATACTGCATCTAACTTTCCTGTTTGGAGAAAATAAATTCAATCCTCACTCATTGGTCTTGATCTTGTGGAGTTTATTGATGGTATTTTAACTCCACCACAAAAATTTCTTGACACTGACAAAACTATGATCAACCCAATCTATAATATCTGGTATAGACAATATCAAATTCTCATTAGTGCAATTCTCGGCAGCTGCTCCGACACCATTCAACCAATCATTTCTTCTGCTACAACCTCTTTTGAATCTTGGAACTGTTTGCTTTCCAGTCATGCAAATTCTTCTCACTCCAAAATTATCTCTCTCAAAGCCAAACTAACCAAAAATCCAAAAGGCAACAAATCAGTTGCTGATTTTCTTCATGAAATGCGATCCATCGCCGATGAATTGGCCCTGGCTCAAAATCCAATTCTTGAAGAGGACCTTATTGTTCACATTATCACTCAGCTAGGTGATGATTTCAACTCCATTGTTACAGCCATCAAAGTTCAGGAATCTGTAATTTCCTACTCAGAACTCTTTGATAAGTTGACAGACTTTGAGAGAATGTTGAAAGAGAATGATTCAGCTCAGCTTCCTACTGTTGTTACTGCCAATATCACTTAAAAATACAATCCTAAATTTCAGCAGTCCTACAAGTTACAACAAAGCAATGCAAGTCGTGAGCAAGGATATAACTCATCTTTTCGTAAATATCATGCTAAAAATGGTGGAAATAATCCTCGACTCTCATGGCAAAATCAAAATGGCAGTAAGTCTTATCGTGCAAATTTATTTTGCCATTTTTGTGAAATTGCAGGTCATGACACCCGTGATTGTAGAAAACTTGCTAAGTTTTTGAAAGACAATAATATTTCAGTCATCAACTCTTTCCATTCCAGTCTTATGGCTAATGCTACCATGTCAGTGAACATCAATAATACACCACAACCTTGGCTATTTGATAGTGGCGCTTCACATCATGTCACCTCTAATCCATTAGCACTATAAACTTACTCTGATTATGGAGGTCCAGATGAGATCTTTCTGGGTGATGGTAACAATCTTTCCATTTCCCATGCTGGCCACACTACACTCTGCACACAACGAAGTCCACTATCCTTATCTAATGTTCTCTGTGTTCCAAATTTGAAACATAATTTGATTTTAGTAGCAAAGCTATGCAAATCTAACCCACTGTCTGTTGAATTTTTTTTATTCTTATTTTCTTGTGAAGGATCTTCGCACGGGGGCGTCTCTACTTCAGGAAGAGAATAATAATGATGTTTATTATGTAAACTTGCCTTACCTTACCGTCCTCAACTACATGTCACTACTAAATTCTTTGTATCTGACTAGCATCACAAACTTGGTCACCCTTCCAATAAAGTTCTTTATGTTGTTTTTAAGCATAACTCTTTGGCTTCAAAATCATTGTCTTTATCTAATTTTCATTGTCCAACATGTTCTATCAATAAAATTCATAAATTACCTTTCTCTGATAATTCTCTTTCTAGTGCTCAACCTTTTGAACTTGTGTATACAGATGTCTGGGGGGCAACCCAAAGATCTATTGATGGTTATGAGTATTATATAATATTTATTGATTTTTTCACTAAATATATTTGGATTTATCCTTTGAAGAAAAAATCAGATACTGCTAATATCTTTCTTCAGTTCAAAATGTTAGTTGAGAATTATTTCCAAACCTCAATCTGTTATGTTTTCTCTGATAATGGTGGAGAATATCAAAAACTTATTCCAACCTTTAATTCTTGTGGCATTTCTCATTTTACTACACCTCCACACACACCTGAGTATAATGGCACCGCTGAAAGGCGTCACCGGCACATTGTCGAAATTAGACTTTCATTGCTTCATTTTGCATCTCTTCCATCTACCTACTGGTCTTATGCATTTCAGGCTGTTGTCTATCTCATCAATCATCTTCCCACGCCAATTTGAAACTTCCAAAATCCATTTCAAATGCTCTTCCATACCTCACCTAACTATGTCAAACTCAAACCCTTTAGATGTCTATGCTATCCTTCGTTGTGTCCGTACACTAACTCGAAGCTTCAACCACAATCATCCCCTTGTATCTTTGTTGGTTATTCTACCTCCCAATCTGTATACAAATGTTTTGATCCCACTTCAAATCATCTTTATTTATCTCGGCATGTCAAGTTTGCTAAGGATATATTTCCTTTTCGATTACGTAATAAATCTCATGAGTTCTCTAACCATGTTCAAGATGCTTGCTATGCAGGTCCATTACAAGAAGTCAAATGTTCTTCAGACTCCAACACCACCAGCTCCTCTTCTAGTTGTCCAGTTCACTTAACCTCTCCTACCCTTATTCCCTCACTTCCGGTTACCATATTACCACCTTCACATAACACTGTTGAATCAGTTTTAGACCCATTACCTCCTACCTCGCCCCATCATACATCAGTTACACCTGCCCCTACACCACCTTTATCCTCATCCACTTCCTCTCCTCAACCCTCTCCGCATATACCTCCTTCACCTTCTCCCGTTGTTGAACCACGACCAGTTCAGATTCGATCTCGAAATCCTAAATACTACAGTGACAAATTCATTAATGTTACTACAAATTACCCCATGCCAGCCTTACTTGAACCTTCTACTGTCACTCAAGCAATGAAAGATCCCCTTTGGCGCAAGGCTATGAATGCTGAATTTAATGCCCTTCTTCAAAATGGTACTTGGGATCTCATTCCAAAATCACATCATACTCCTATCAGCTGCAAATGGGTATTTCGTGTTAAAAGGAAGCCTGATGGATCGATAGATAAGTATAAGGCTCGTTTTGTGGAGAAGGGTTTTTTACAAGAGCCTGGCAAAGACTATTTTGATACATTTAGTCCTGTGACAAAGCCGACCACTATCCGTATTGTCCTTTATGTTGCTTTATCTCATAATTGGCCATTTCGCCAATTGGATGTTAACAACGCATTCTTACATGGCACTTTACATGAAGATGTCTACATGTTACAGCCTCCTGGTTATCTTGATTCCCAATATCCTCATCACATATGTAAACTCAAAAAGGCGTTGTATGGTCTCAAACAAGCTCTGCGTGCTTGGTACACTGAGCTAAAAAAATTTTTGCTTGCCTTTGGTTTTCGAAAATCACTTGTTGATGCCTGCTTGTTCATTTATAGTCAGAATGACATAACAACCTTTTTCATGGTTTATGTTGATGATATTGTTTTAACTAGCAATAATACTATCTTCTTGGATCAGTTTGTTCGTACATTGACAAAGCGGTTTTCTGTCAAGGACAGGTTCTTTGCATCATTTTTTAGGTGTTGAAGTCATCTCCACTTCCACAGGTCTGTTTCTCTCCTAATACGTCACATAGCTGATCTGCTTACTCAATTTAACATGGTTGGTGCAAAAGAAGTTGCCACTCCTCTCAATACATCTGAAACTTTGATTCTTGTTGATGGTTCGCCACTTATTGATGCCACTTCTTATCGTTGTTTGGTTGGTTCTCTTCAGTACTTGGCCATCACTCGTCCAGATGTCTCTTTTGCCATCAACAAATTATCTCAGTTTATGCATGCTCCGACCCAAGTCCATTGGCAAGCTCTTAAACTAGTTCTCCGCTACTTGAAAGGCTCACTTTATCATGGGTTATTTCTTACTCGTGGTTCCTCTTTGACACTGACTGTTTTTTCTAACTCTGATTGGGGTGGTGTTCATGACAGAGGCTGCTCAACAACCACGTATGTATTATATCTCAGTTCCAATGTCATTTCATGGCGATCAGTTGTCAAAAATCTGTTTCCCGTTCCTTAACTGAAGCTGAATATAAGGACTTGGCAAATGCAACAACTGAAGTTCTTTTGGTTCAGAATTTACTTCATGAATTGGGTATTCAACTTCAACAGCCTCCTAGTTTGCTTTGTGATAATACCGATGCCATATATTCTTGTGCCAATCCAGTTTATCATTCGCGAATAAAGCATTTGGCTCTTGATTATCACTTTGTTCGTGAAAGAGTGTCTGCTGGTTCATTGCGTGTGCTGCATATCAGCTCAAAAGATCAGTTAGCTGACATGCTTACAAAGCCTCTTGGTCGCTGTCAGTTTTTATTTCTTCAATCCAAGATTGGAGTCTCTGATGGATCCTCCATCTTGCGGGGGCGTGTAAAAGATAAGCTCAAGACTCAGTCAAAAGATCAGCTCATAGAGTATTCAAATAGTTAACAACCTCTACATCTAATATTATACTGTTGTAACAGATCTGATACAGGTCTGATATAGTCTGATTTAGCTAATAAACTCATGTATAGTCTTGTATATATATCAGCTCAACGTTCATCAATAAATATAAAACACAATTTCTCTATAGAAACATGTTAAACCTTCATGGTCCATTACATTCAACTGATACATAAGTGATAAATTCATATTTTTGTAATTCAAGATATTCATTAAATACAAAATACTAAAAATATATTATTTATATAACGACTTAGCACGATATATTTATTATAACTCAGATATTTTTATATTCAAATAATTTGTCTAATCCAAATACATTACATTTAAGTTAGAAACAGTATGGTTGGTATTATCAATGTTTTTGAATTTATAGTTTCTTTTTAAATTAAAACTTTTAGTAAAAAATAAATATTTTAATGCTTCATATTTGAAAATATAAATGAGTTAAATATTTTTAATTAATTATAGTTATCCAGTTTTATATATCTAAATCACTAGTGGTTAGAGTTCATTGAGTTCGGAACATGATAAATGTCTTTTAATAATTAAATTAAGATGATTGTATATATCACATAGTAAATTTTTTTTAATAATTAATTTAAAATTATTATATATATTATAATTTTAACTTAAAAAATCACTTAAATCAAAACAATTCTTTACCA
The DNA here is from genome assembly GCA_949634005.1 of Mallotus japonicus. NCBI lineage: Eukaryota > Viridiplantae > Streptophyta > Magnoliopsida > Malpighiales > Euphorbiaceae > Mallotus > Mallotus japonicus. The sequence continues at coordinate 46,287 of CATIWK010314914.1, read as the reverse complement.
ATTTTTTTAGTCTAAACTAGTAGTATTCAAAATCTACTAAAATTTTACTAATTCAGTTCGATTCAGGTAAGACCATAAGAGTAGTAAAAATCTTTTAACAATTGATTTAACACGATTGTATACACTAAAGTTTGAACCCAAAATTCAACTTAAGTGAAAATATTTCTCTTTCAACTGATTCCAACTGTTGTTATAATTCATTTACTAAAAGAGTAAAATATGTATATTCCAAAAATGTAAAAATATCTCCTAAATTTGCTACGAATCTGGCCTTTTTTACGACCATATTCGTATAACAAAGAGAGCAAAAATCCACGTAACATTGATTTGAGGCCTTAATCTACTATCTTTTTTTTTAAAAAAAAAAGTTGTTGGTAAGTGCATGTTCTTTTTGGGGCCTCAAAAGCCATAAAATACGTGTCCGCTCATGTATGTTTGTGGCAAAGCTCGTGTATACTTAATATATATCTATGACTATATTATATATATTTTTAGATAATAATAAAATTTTCATTTCATTAAAACATAATACTTATACAGTAATAACAAAGCTTCAATTAGTAATTCCCAAAAAAAAAAAAAAAACAGGGCTTCAATTAGTACAAATTCAAATCTATCAACTACATATAGAACAATAAAACTTATATCTCTATTAATCTTTAAATTATATATATTCACGAACCATAACTTATGAAATCACATTTATTTTATTCTAATTTTATAAAGTGAATAATACTTTAGTGCTTCACAGACGACAACAATTATCATCATTAAGGTGTAATATATGTTAAGATTTAAATCTATGAATCGACAATTTAAATTTCTGAATCGACAATCTTCATCTTCTGATAGAGGTCCAGAATAACTTCATCATAGGGAGAGAAAAAAGCATCCATCAAGAGCTAAAACCATCATCAATAACTAAACCTCAATAGCTAGATCAATGGAGTACTAAAAAACATAGAAAAACATAAAAGGATTATAGATCTCAATCTCAATCTACTTTTATATATATATATATATATATATATATATATATATATTATAAAAAATAAAAGAAAATGAGTGATTTTTAGTTATAAATGGCCAAAATCACTCTAAAAAGCACTAACCCACTAAAAACCACACTAAAAATACTTTTAAATTTTTAATTTCTCTTAATTAAGTTAATAACCTAAAAAAAATGAGAATTATTATTTTATAATTTTTATTCATAAATATTTTATTCTAAGTAACAATTAATAACTCCAAAAAATTTTAAAATATTATGATATTCATAAAGTTATAGATCATGTAAATCAAATAAATCATATTTTCATCTATCATTTGATCGAATAATTATTTGTTGATTATCTATTTTGTTATTTACTTGTATAGAATTAGTAAATATCATATTAAACTATTTATAATCTAATAATTTTTATTTATTAATACTTTTAAATTATAACTACAAATAAATAAAATTAATAATATTTGAAGACTACATTATATTTATAAATATTATAAACTTTATATTTTAATTATAAAATTTTCAAAAAGAACTAAATAATCAATACAATTATTTATAAAGATATAATTTTTATTTTAATTTTAAATATACATTATTCAAGTCAGTGTATGTAAATAAAATATTTTTAATTTTAAAATTAAAATATTTAAATATTAAAAAATTAAAAATATTTTTTTCACTCTAATTTCAATATAATCAAAATATATAAGTGTAAATAAATTAATAATATTTATAATAATTATGCCTTAGAATAATAAAAGAATGTTAAAAATGTGAGAGGGTCAAAATGATAATTTATAAGAATTATGAGAATTGTAAAGATTTTTTTTTTTTTTTAGCTAAGGAGCGTGGAACAAAAGATAGAGGTGTTTAAAAAATACAAATTTTACAACTGGAGATATCTATAAGGTCAAACTTTACTAATTGAAATGTTTATAAGATCAAATTTTAAATACATGGAGCCAATAAATTTTTCACTACAAATAAAGAAGGTTAGGTATGTATCTAACCTAGGGTTCATTACATCCACGGTACCCAACATTATCGCTATTTCCCATTAAACGACCTAAATTTCATTTTGTCCCACAAAACCTCCCAAGTGTTCAAATGGATCCCACAAAAGTGCCTCGTCACAGAATTCGGTCACCGGTGATGACGTGGATGCCGACGTGTTATCAGACAAAAAGTAGTGGCCATGTCAGGTGAGGGTTAATTACACCCACGGTACCCAACCTTTTCACTAGTTCCTAGTAAAAAATTCAACTTTCATTTAGTCACTTAAAACCTCCTAATGTTTCTCATAAATCCCACAAAGCTACCTAATGACACATTCCGGTCGCCAGTGATGACGTAGATGCTGACTTGTCAAGTTTTTTTTCCAATTCATTCCAGTTGGATATGTATTTCGGGTCTCATCAATATAAATTACCTATCCAATCGGTATTTTTATTGATGAGACTCGAAGTACATATTAGGGAGCTGTGAACTTAGGATGGATAAGGAGAAGGAGAAGAGTACGTATGCTAATTATTGGTGTTTGAGGATTCTCATATGATGTTTGATAGAATGCATGAAAGAGAAAAGTGAGTTGCAAATCATGATGGCTTTGAAACTTCTTTGGGAAGCTTGGCAAGGAGAGAGTAGTAGTGGGCCACGTCATCTAACATTCAGCTGACGTAGCCACTACTTTTTTTTTTTTAGATTTTCAGTTATTGAAAAACTTGAACGTCAGCATCCATGTCATCACTGGTGACCGGAAGGTGTCATTAGGTAGTTTTGTATGATTCATGAGAAACGTTGGGATGTTTTAAGTGACTAAATGAAAGTTGGATATTTTACTGGGAACTAGTAAAAAGGTTGGGTACTGTAGGTGTAATTAACCCTCACATGACCACTACTTTTTGTTAGATGACACGTCAGCATCCACGTCATCACTAGTGACCGAATTCTGTGACGAGACACTTTTGTGGGATCCATTTGAACACTTAGAAGGTTTTGCAGGACAAAATAAAATTTGGGTCGTTTAATGGGAAATAGCGATAATGTTGGAAACCATTGATGTAACTAACCCATCTAACCTATATTTTATGAGCAATGCAATTTCTTAACCAAATTCTAATGCTAGTTGCTACCGTCCTCCAATTATTTCATAATAACAATTGATCTTCCCACCATCTTCAAATATTTTTTTGATAAAAAAAAAATAAAACTCAAATAGTACAGTTTTTTTGATACACTAAAACTCTTATAATAATAATAATAATAATAATAGTAATAATAATAATAATAATAATAATAATAATTATTATTATTATTATTATTATTGTCTAAACTGCATTTTAAAAGTTTCAATACAAATAAAATCACCATATAATTTTTGTTGTCACATTCAAAATTACTTTTTTATGTTTTATTATATTTGTCTTTTGAAGTAATTGTATAGAAACTAAAACACATATTAGACGATTTTAATTATATGAAAAATAACAATATTATTATAACAATTTGAATTGGTATGTAATTAAGTAAAGAACATAAATTTTTTGACAAAATTACAACAATAAATACATTTTATACAAATAAAATTTTGATAAAATAAAATATAATAAATATTTTAAAAGTTAAATTTCCATAATGTAATTTATATATATATTTTTTAAATTCGATACAGATCCCAGTATCATTTCATGGAGACTGGAAGGGAGACAGTTAGTAGTTAATTTTCAAATACATTTTTGTGAGCCACCACCATAAGTGAGTCTCACATGCCTAGCTAGTGAAGATGAGAAAAATTGAATCCAAAACCTATGATTTCAGAAGTAAAAGCTCTTATCACTTGAGGTAGGCCTCAAACTTTAATATAATTTATATTTCAAAACAATAGTTCTATGAAATATAAATATGTAATATTCATTTAAATTTACTATAAGCATTTTTTAAAATTTTATTACCTAAATGCATAATTTTTTAATGTTTAACTCTTCAATTTTTAATATTCTCTTTATGTAATAATAATAAATATGAATTTATATAATGCTCATTCATTGCGTAATTGGAATTCTTTTAATAATAGTTGAACAGTTAATTTTCATAGCATAATACGAAAGAGTTAAGGGAAATTGCAGATTAAAATTCTACTTTTTATTAAACGTTTTTATCCGTGAGAGATGTTTTACCTGTTGAACAACGGGATTAGGCAGATAAATGGAATTAATTATATAAAATATTTAATAATTTAGATATTAGAGTTCATTAATCTCTTATTTGGTTCAATTTTAATAAGGAATTCATTTCATTTATAAATAAATTGATTTCATTTAAATTAAACATACTTCATTAATAAAAATTAATTTAGTTTTAAACAATTCCATGAAATCAAAAAATTAATTTTGAAATGAATTTAACAAAATTTTCATTTAAACCAAACATAAAATAATTTACGAATCAACCAAACAAACCATAAAATTATAAAAAATGGGCTCGAATCCACAACCCGTTTCACCGCATCATCATCTGCATTTCACTTACCTTTTGACGTGACACTGACCCCATCCACCAAAAACCCTAATTTCCATTTTAATAATCAACAAAACCAAAAAGAGCAGCCACGAGCGTACTACAGCTACTGCCTACTGCTGCTTCAGACAAAAGCTTCTTCTTCTTCTTCTTCCTCGTCAGCAGCCAAAGAATATCCTCCATTAACACCAGAACCTCCTTTTCCCAGATCCTCTAAAAACATGAGTAGCAGTACCTGCTTAAACCATTACTGCGAAACCACTTCCATTTTCGCAACCACAAGGTCAATCTCTCACACCTTGCCTCACCTCTCAAAACGACGCAGTTTTACTGGTTTATATTCATACAAGAAGAAGAATCACACTTTCTTTTCACTAAACCTCCACCACCACCACCATTCATGGCAGAGGAATCAGTTATTTTCCGTCAAGTGCAGTGCCTCGGAGGTAACGACGAAGCCGTTAACGGAGTCAACAGCTCCTCCGAAAATAGGAAAACGCAACGATTTGAAGAAAATTATGATCCTCGGGGCGGGTCCTATTGTAATAGGCCAAGCTTGTGAGTTTGACTATTCCGGTACACAGGCGTGTAAAGCTTTAAAAGAAGAAGGATACGATGTCGTTTTAATCAATTCAAATCCGGCTACTATCATGACCGACCCGGATTTAGCCGACAGAACTTACATTACTCCAATGACGCCGGAATTAGTGGACCAAGTTATCGAGAAGGAGCGCCCCGACGCTCTATTGCCGACCATGGGTGGTCAAACGGCGTTGAACTTGGCGGTGGCTTTAGCTGAAAGAGGTACTTTAGATAGATATAATGTTGAATTGATTGGAGCTAAGCTTGATGCTATTAAAAAAGCTGAAGATAGAGATTTGTTTAAACAAGCTATGAAAAATATTGGTATTAAAACGCCGCCCTCTGGTATTGGTACTACTGTAGATGAATGCATTGCAATTGCTAATGATATCGGCGAGTTTCCATTGATCATTAGACCAGCGTTTACTTTAGGTGGCACGGGAGGTGGCATTGCGTATAATAAGGAAGAATTTGAGGCCATTTGCAAAGGTGGGTTAGCAGAGAGTTTAACTTCACAGGTTTTGGTTGAGAAATCGTTATTAGGATGGAAAGAATACGAATTGGAAGTTATGCGTGATTTAGCTGATAATGTTGTGATTATTTGTTCCATTGAAAATTTTGATCCGATGGGTGTGCATACTGGTGATTCGATTACAGTTGCTCCTGCTCAAACTTTAACTGATAAGGAGTACCAGAGATTAAGGGATTATTCAATTAAGATTATTAGAGAGATTGGTGTGGAATGTGGTGGTTCTAATGTGCAATTTGCTGTAAATCCTGTTGATGGTGAGGTTATGGTTATTGAAATGAATCCTAGGGTCTCTAGGTCTTCTGCTTTGGCTTCTAAGGCTACTGGGTTCCCTATAGCAAAAATGGCTGCTAAGTTGTCTGTTGGGTATTCATTAGATCAGATCCCTAATGATATTACGAAGAAGACTCCGGCTAGTTTTGAACCTTCTATTGATTATGTGGTTACTAAGGTATAGTATTTATTTACTGGCCTAGCTTCTATTTGATTTGTTAGTTTAGGTCTCAACACTTTCTTATGATTGCAAATTATCTTCAATTTAAATGTTAATTTATTCCAAAAGGCACTGAGGAAATGTGAATCTCTGTTGTTAAGTTGCCCCCCTTTCATATTTCTATGGGACTTGCAATACTTGACGGAAATTGGTTGTGGAACCGCACTGACGTAAGCATTAAAGTGGAGATGCTACAAGCATAATGGCTTGCCCTTTTTTTTTGGAGGTGCCAATGACTGGTTACTATTCTAAAGGAGGCCATATCAAGATTATCTTTCATAGGATCCTGTTCTACACTTATAAAATTTGGCGTGCACTTATAAAATTGTCAAATTGGAGGCAGAGTTTTTAGATTTAGGTCTCTTATATAATAAGTTAGCTTGTATTGTTAACTTGTAATTTGATATTCATGGTCAGTTTATTTCATAACTCATCTCTTTCTCACTAGTCATTTTTGCCAATGTTTCATTTGTGTTGCATACTAATTTGGTTTTTCATGTTTACATATAGATCCCTCGCTTTGCATTTGAGAAATTCCCTGGTTCTCAGCCAATTTTGACAACCCGGATGCAATCTGTTGGTGAGGCCATGTCGATAGGTCGAACCTTCCAAGAGTCCTTTCAGAAAGGAGTTAGGTCACTAGAGTCAGGTTACTCAGGATGGGGTTGTGCAAAACTCAAGGAACTTGACTGGGATTGGGACCAACTGAAGTACAACCTCCGAGTTCCAAACCCAGATCGTATTCATGCTGTTTATGCTGCAATGAAGAAAGGGATGAAAGTTGATGATATTCACGAACTAAGCTTAATTGACAAATGGTTCCTTGATCAGCTTAAAGAGTTGGTGGATGTGGAACAGTATCTAATGACTCGGAGCTTGGCTGATTTGACCAAGGACGACTTCTACGAGGTTAAAAAGCGTGGTTTCAGTGATAAGCAGATAGCATTTGCTACTAAATCAACAGAGAAGGAAGTTCGATCAAAACGACTGTCTTTCGGGGTTACTCCAGCATACAAGCGGGTAGACACCTGTGCTGCTGAGTTTGAGGCCAATACTCCGTATATGTACTCCTCCTATGATGCCGAGTGTGAATCAGCTCCTACCAAGAAGAAAAAGGTTTTGATTTTAGGTGGAGGACCCAATCGTATAGGACAGGGAATTGAGTTTGATTACTGTTGTTGCCATACCTCCTTTGCTCTCCAGGTTTGTGCTTATAGTTTTTCTAGTATTTAGGATCTCTTAATTGAATGAATGAACAATCTTTTATTTATTTGTTTTAAGAATGAATCAACAAACTAAAATTGCTAATTTTTCAATTATTTTTATTCTTTATATCAGGGAATATATTTGTTGTGAACTGTTTTTAGTTCGTATGGGATTAGAGCATGCATTTATTTGTTCAATCATTGATAAAAGAGATGGTGAAAGCAGTATAGTAGTGAATGCAAGAAATTTTGCATGTGTTTGATTGCGTATTAATTGAATTTGACGTGGGTTCACCAAAATGTACTCAACCTACGGTGGAATGATATTTGAATTACTCGTATTATGCTTTAATCATGTCTCATGACATAATTCTTCTAGGAGGCTCATGTAATTGTATTTTTATCATGTGACAGGACCAAATGCAATGAAAGAGGATTTAAGTTGTGTTGTGACTGTTCGATAGTTGGCTTTTGGATGTACCTTTTGCCTTAATTGCATTTTTATTCCTTCATTGCAGAGTGCAGGATATGAAACAATTATGATGAATTCAAACCCGGAAACAGTATCCACTGATTATGATACAAGCGACCGTCTCTACTTTGAACCCTTGACGGTTGAGGATGTTGTGAATGTAATTGATTTAGAACGGCCCGATGGCATTATTGTACAGTTTGGAGGTCAAACACCCCTGAAGCTGGCTCTGCCAATCCAGCAGTACTTAGATGAACATAAGCCTGTTTCTGCCAGTGGATCTGGACATGTTCGCATATGGGGTACATCACCAGATTCTATTGATGCTGCTGAGGACAGAGAGAGGTTCAATGCTATTGTTAAAGAGTTAAAGATCGAGCAGCCAAGAGGAGGCATTGCTAAGACTGAAGCTGATGCACTTAGCATTGCTAGGGACATAGGTTATCCTGTTGTTGTCCGTCCTTCATATGTGCTGGGTGGCCAAGCAATGGAAATTGTTTTTAGTGATGAAAAGCTTGTGACATATCTAGAAAATGCTGTTAAGGTGGACCCAGAACGCCCTGTTTTGATTGATAAATATTTGTCCGATGCTGTTGAGATTGATGTAGATGCACTTGCAGATTCATATGGTAATGTGGTGATTGGTGGGGTAATGGAACATATTGAGCAGGCTGGGGTACATTCTGGTGACTCAGCTTGCATCCTTCCCACACAAACTATCTCATCTTCTTGCTTGGACACAATAAGGTCATGGACTGTGAAATTGGCAAAGAGTCTAAATGTTTGTGGACTCATGAATTGCCAGTATGCTATCACATTGGCTGGGGGGGTTTTTCTGCTTGAGGCAAATCCCCGTGCTTCTCGTACTGTCCCATTTGTCTCCAAGGCAATTGGTCATCCATTGGCTAAGTATGCTTCTCTTGTTATGTCTGGCATATCACTTAATGAGCTAGGCTTCACAAAAGAGGTGATCCCAGCACATGTGGCTGTCAAGGAAGTAGTGCTTCCATTTAATAAGTTCCCAGGCTGTGATGTATTGTTAGGACCTGAAATGAGAAGTACTGGTGAAGGAATGGGTATTGATTTTACACTTCCTATTGCATATGCTAAAGGTCAACTTGCTACCGGGCAGAAACTGCCTCTTTCTGGCACTGTGTTCATCAGCTTGAACGACTTGACAAAACCCCATCTTGAAAAACTTGCAAAGGCATTTTTAGGACTTGGTTTTAGGATTATTTCAACTTCAGGAACAGCTCATTTTCTAGAGTTGAAAGGTATACCTGTGGAACGAGTGCTGAAGCTGCACGAGGGGCGGCCTCATGCTGGTGATATGCTAGCTAATGGGCAAATCCAGTTAATGGTGATCACAAGCTCTGGTGACTCACTTGATCAGATTGATGGCCTGCAACTGAGGAGGATGGCTCTTGCCTATAAGGTTCCTATAATAACAACAGTTGCTGGGGCTTTAGCAACTGCAGAGGCTATAAAGAGCATAAAATCCTGTCCTATTGATATGATAGCTCTCCAGGACTTCTTTGTTGTTCAGATACGTGAAGAAAGTAGTAAAAACTTGCAGTCAGCTTCTTCTCTATAATTTAGGCAGCCGGTAAGTCTCATGTTTGTTCTCTTTAGTAATGGATTTTGGTTTCATCTTTTTATGAAAGTCCAATCTGGTTTTTTTATTTTTTTTGGATATTGTAGTTTGGGACAGATTTTCCGTTAATTCATACACTCTTCCCCAAATTTTGTTGTATCATTTATTTACATGTTTGTGAGTTGTTAGATAGTAAGCATGAAATGGGGAAACTTTAAGCACCAAAAATGTAATGTATTTATTATGACCTTTTGGATGTAATATTTGCTAAAACTTAAACCTAACTTTTCTTAGTAAAGCACGTATTGGTCCTTTAGAAAATTATGATTGTGAAATAAATATGCCCTCTGCATAATGTTGTTGCTCTGAATGCATATGCATTTTAGATTGTGCATCACCCTTGCCTTAACTTGTACCAACAGTACACTAGCTCCTTTGAAATTATTATAATAAATTCATATTCTAAAATTGAAAATTATGTTAATTAAATCAAATATACAATTCATACATGGTTGCACATCTTTGTAAGTAAAGTTTAAATTTGTGCAAAGTTGTGTATAAATATTTATAAATATATTCTGAGATTAGTTAAAAAAAAAAATTTATTCTCTGGGATAGTGCATTGTAAATGGGCATGAATGAAAAATCATGTTGTTTGACTACCTCAGCATAGTGGATTAATAACTCATTAATGAAAAATCAAAATACTTGAAAAGCTCTCATTGATTGATGTCATTAGCAAAGTAAGTTGACTTGAAACAGTGATCAGTCATTCAAGTTTCCAATTAATTTTATACACTCATCCCTTTCCTTGATTATCTGATTTCTGCTTATGGCCCATTGGAGCATTTTAGGTGAAATTGGAGGGTTCTGATGGAATTTACCTGTGTGTGCAAAAAGGGTGGACATTCCAATTATATTAAAGAAAGTACTTAAAGTAGACTTTCTTGTCATTTAGATAAACTCTTCTTGTTAAGATATGTCTCTTATCCTTTTTTAAGTGGTCAAGCCGAACCTAACTCAAATGGCGAATCTAGACTTTCTAGAGACCAAGCATGACAATTTAGCCCTCCATCTTGTATTTCTAAATTGATGATCTCTGCCAAACATTTTCTATTTTTTAATTTCTTGAAACTGTGGAAGAGTAGAAATTGTATTAAACTGTGCTTGATATGGTTCTTAGTTGACAAATTTTTAAACTGAAGTGGCTCTTTTTTTTTTTTTTTCCTTTTCTTCTCAGAAGTAGCCTTGCTGTATTAATTTTGGCTGGCATTAGACTCAGTCCCAAATGACAGCCTGATCCTAAGGGTTAAGGATTGGAATCTTTATTATTATTATTATTATTCTTTAATGTGAATATTAGTGGAAGTGAGATGGAAATGTTACGAGACAGGCAAAATCTTTGAAGAGGGAGGGGTACTTTTTGACATATATGATCGAATGGTTTCATAACTGAGCATCATTCTTTATTAGCTTATAGTAACATGTATCTTGGTTCAATAGGCATCCCTGGAACTTTCATTAACACATGAATATAAAAAAATTGCAAGTATTTGTATTTTTCAGATTTATACAAGAAAGGAGATGAGATATCAAACTTGAATTTTTGCTCAAATTGAAACATCTAATATAGATATATTAATCATGAGTATTTGGAACAGCAAGTGTTGCTATAGACTGCTGGTAATACTGTTGCTTATAACCAGAGGCTTCAACCTAATTGAGAGCTATTTTCAAAATTTTGAACCTATTGAGGTCATGAGCAGGTTGATGATTGTCTTTTTTATGGGACATGTGATTGTGACTTTGCTTTTTAGTGCAGTTGAAATGAGGGTGATATCCAAAGTCTAAAATACGGCTGCGGCTCCAAGAAAATGCAGGTTCTGTTTCTTGGTGATGTTGATTTTCTTTGCTCTCTTATCAACACTTCATTTTCTTTTCTGTCCACTTACCCTGCTAACAAACTGCAAGTGTTTTGTTATGTACTTGTCCATCTATTATTTGTTGTCTATCTCAATTAGTTAAGTTTTTAAGTTCTTGCATCTACTCTACTTTTTTTTTTTTTTTTTTCTGTGGTCTGAATAGAAATCTTAACCAGAAGGTTTTAGGTTTAAATTGCATAGTTCGAACCTTTCCACCACCAAATTATTGGTGGTGCATCCTTTTTTTGTTATGAGGTTAGGCACAGCTGTCTTTCGATCAACATGTCCGAAATCAGTCTTGGCTTAATGCTGTTGGGGAGCGAAATAGAAATAGTATGTGATTGTTTTAAACAGAGGCTACGCCCATAGAACAACTCAGCTGCTTCTGACATGGCAATTGCTCCTGCAATGAATTGTTAAGAAAAAAACAATGTTGTTGTTAAGTCCCTACTTTAGCCTAGAGCACCCAACTTAACTAAACTGTCCTAGGAGTCATGTGCTTCCTGTTGTACCCACAAGGGCACTCTATATATTTCCATTACTTTTTTATTATTATTATTGGATTTGCTTGTTAGAATCTTATAAGGTTACGACTCTTAGTTGTTAGCGGGGAGTGATATATGCTATGTATGAGTGTAGGACACTACACAAGTGTATTTCGGCTACTCCTGCAGTGATATCCAAGAAAAATTTTTGATAGGCGCCGTAAGGAAAACTTGGAGCCTTTCTAGGACCTTAACGTAGACCAATTGGTTTAGGCCTTAATCCACTAACTTCCATTTCTAGTGACTTATGTATTTTATATGATGAGTTGGGTGAACCATTATCCAATTTTTCCTTAGTTGTACAGAAGTTCATACGACTACTTGCACTCTGAACTAGTGCATGATGCATGCATGACACCAAAATGTTAATGCTCCCAAAGGGTTACATTGGTTCAGTTAAATACTGGTGTTGGTTCTCTTGTCATATCAATCAAAACTTCAAATTCTATTGCTCCAGTCACTAACACTATTTTTGTTTTTTGTTTTTTGCTTGCACATCTTCTAATTGGATATTTGATAAGTCGTATACTTTGAACCAATCTTGAGTGTAGAAACGTTGTACATCATATAAAAATTGATTTGTTAAACCGAATAATAAAAAGATAGGATCAGATCAAATTGATTGAAATTAGTCACAAAGCAAATTGATTGAAATTAGTCACAATTTAATGAGGAAATTTTAGGGTTACTTTGATTTTATTTACTTTGATTTTACTTTGTTTTATTCACCATTAGATGAAAGTGTATTTTCTCATCCAATGGTGGTTATTAACAAAGTACATTCTACTTTGTAAAAATCAAAGTAACCCTAGAATGCACTCAATTTAATGTATGTTTTATTTAATTATTTTAAAATATAAATAAAAGAAAATAATTTAGATATAAGTTAATTAATATTAATAAAATAAAAAGTATAAATTAATCAAATAGTTTTTAAAAACAATTCACCTATTTTTAGATTTGGCCTTCGTTTATTTGTGGAAAATATTTTTCGGAAAATATTTTTGCTTATTTTAGGAAAATAAATTGTTAGTAAAAAAAATAACTTAAAATCATAGGAAAATAACTTCTCATTCTAAAAACGGTAATGTATTTTCCAATGCTTAAAAATAAAAGAAATTTACCTAAAATGCCCACCTTTTTTATTTCTTTTTTTAAGTTTTGCCATTTTCTTACTTTGCCCTTTTTTATTTTTTATGTTCTCCTTATTTTTTCTTTTTTTTTTCTAATTTTTATTTTCTCCTTATTTTTTTCTTCTCTCATCCTTTTTTTCCCTTTTTTTTTATTTTTTTCTCCTTATTTTTTAATCTTCTCTCCTTTTTTTTTTCTCATTTTCCTCTTTTTATTTTTATTTTTTCATTTTTTCCTCTCATCCTTTCTTTTTTCCTTTCATTCTTTTATATTGATGAATTATCATATTAATTTTATATTAATATATCAAGTTCATTATAAAGAGATAATTTGTCAAAAATAAACATTAGTTCTACTACAAAGAGATAATTTGGTAAATAAAAAGTGATGTCACAATGGATGATATTTTCCAATTATTTTCTATTGTTGCAGCCAAATATAAGAATTTTTTTTTTTTGAAAAATATTAGAGAAAAATTTTTTTAAAGACAAAATATTTTCCACAAACAAATAGAGCCTTAATGTTATATATTTTTTTTAATAAAAATTATGAACAACACAAATCAATTTTAATAGTTTAAAATTTATGTATATGTACAAATTATGATAAATAAAATAATAATCTTAAAATACATGATCTAGTTGGTAAACAAATTGAAAGAAATATATATATATATATATTTAAAAAAAGCCTTTAATTTCAACGTTTTAACAACATCAAAAGAAAAATGAGATGAAAAAGTAATACAACAATGAATACAAACTATACATGTCATTTGTACTATTGTATTTCGCAATATTGAATTACTATAGATATATGTTTCTAATTTTTTAAATTATTTTATTATTATTTTTTTTGGTCTATTACAATTTTGAAGGACAAAATGTGGAAGAGGGGACTCGAACTTAAATTTTTCGAATGCCTATAAGAATTTTGATTGTCAGACTAAAACAACTATTTTTAATACTAAAATTATCATCAAATTATTTATACGTCAATTAAAAATAATTAATTTTTTTTTTTTGTAAGGAATAAACAATGACCACCATATCAAACAAGAGCTCAAGATATTTTAACAACAAAAATAACATTTTCAAAAAATATAGATATCTTCCATATCAAACAAAGAGAAAATGAAATTTTTTACTCAAACAATTGCATTTTTTATATGAAAATTTAAGGGAAATAAAAAAAAGGAAAAATTACAAATTTAGTGTCTCAACTTTTCAGTTTTTTTTATTTGAGTGTCTAACCTTTATTTTTTTCCAATCAAGTGTTTGAACTTTTGAAAAATATATTAATGTGTTGTCTCCGACCGATTTGATGCTGACTGTGTGCTCAGTCAAATCAAACATGACCCACTTTTATCCCAGTTATTAACCATTGCATTTGCCACATATGTTGCATTATTTAAAGAACAAAACTACTCTTATTCAATCATCCTCCATATGTGCGGCAGAAGTTAATATTGTGGTTATTTTTGTCAATTTATAATCTTTAATAAGGGTAATTTTGTCCTTTAAGTAATGTAATACATGTGGCACATGACATGACTAATAATTAAGATAAAAGTGAATTTCGTTTAATCTTATTCAACACCCAATCAATATTAAATCTGCCGAAAATATTACGTTGATATGCTTTTTAAAAATTCAGACATTTAATTAAAAAAAATTAAACACTAAAATTAAAAAAATTAAAAAATTGAGACTCTAAATTTATAATTTTTCTAATAAAAAATAAAAAGGGGGGGTTATATTGTAGTACTTGTTTTGTGATATATATGACATGAGCCTACGCAGTAGATCACATGGTGAGATGAGCATAATAAAGGCAGACAGATAAACGTGTGTACGTAGTGGCTTTCAATCTTTCCCATTATATTAACTCGTACTTCTATGTCCCTTAATTTGGCTGCCTTTACACACTCTTTGAAAATATGGAAAAAAAAAAAAAATCATCAATTTTCTTCAACTTTAACTTTAAATTTAATAAAAATATTTTAATTTTATTAAATTATTTATATATATATATATATATATATTTTAATAAGAGATCATATGATTTAAATTTTGATGGATGTATAATAGGGGTAATCCTTTTCTTTAAATTGACGACAGTAAAAATCAAACCATATATCTCAAAAAACTCCTAGCGAATAGTTACTATTTAACTACTTACTCACTGATAAATTATTTATAATTTTAATGTCTAATCTGAACATTTTAAAAAAATTAAATATGATATATAAGGTAATTTTTAAGTAGTCATGTGCGCATCATTATTATTATTAATTTTGGTCAAAATGCAAATTATACTAGAATTATATACTATTGACTGAATTAAAATAGTTTTATGTCAATGGAAGAGTGGTTTAAGGACAATTTCTCTCAAATAGTATGTTAAGGTGTTGGATTCAGATTTTATTTTTGTCTGATTTTTGAAATTATTTCACCTAATTTAAACTGGGAGGATTGTCCAAAATATTGTATAGTCCATATTTACATCATTTAACCTCCATGTTAATAAAAAAAAATGAAATGTTTTACTAAATTTTAAAAAATTAAAACAAATTTACAGAAATATTATGAATTTTTCATTCTATATATATAGCTGTAATCATTTTTTTTTGGTTTTTCCTTTATAAGTTTGTTTTTTTTTTGCTAACGGTCTGAGTGGGATACTGGCTGTGATTGTATATCGACCTTATGCCTCAAAACCGTGTGGGCCTTTAATTTCAAGAAATGGAAAAATTTTTCTTCTATTTTCTTTCATTTTTCTTCAGCTTATCATATGAAAGTGGAGACTGAGAGCATAGAAAATACATGTATTAGTGATGATGAGAAGCTCTGAAAGCTACTAGAAACAACACTGACAACTTGCAGTCACTTTGGTACATATACATGTATTTAATTTCATGACTTGTCTTTTTTTTTTTTTTTTTTGGGAAAAATAATTTCATGACTTGTCATTCCCCTAAAATTCTGCAATTTTAGTTATGATTCCATTAGGGTTTTTAGTCAATTGGGAAATTCCATGATTTAAGTATTGGTCCTCAAAGTCCTATTCATATTAATTTGGTTTGCAACTTAGGTTTATGCATGCATTAAATCTAGACTACTTCTCAAGAATTCATGTTTCTTTTTTCTTTGGTCATAAGTCTTTTGTTCATGTACATACATATGGCAAATGTTGCAATCTCTAGAGGGTTTTGTTGTTTCTTGCCCTCATCTTGAAGACCATGATGGCTTTAGATGATCATGACTACTACCCTTTTATTTTTAGTTGAATGGCAAGTTAGGGTTTGTGTTATATGCATCTTGACTAATTGATTTTGAAAACTACTTCATGAAAACATTTTTTTTTTCTCATGTTTGAGTTGTGTTTCTATAAAATTATTTTATAATTTTTAGATATTACTAAATTTTTCTACATTAAAATAAAAAAATTGGATGGTCCTCAATAGAGCTTGTGCAAAAAAAAAAAAAAGGAAGAAATTGGAACACCGAACTAAAGATTGAATCAGACCGAATAAAAATAATAATTAATCAATCTTACAGGTCAGATTACAATTTTTTTAAATTAAAAACCATGATTAACCAAACCGAAAATGTAACATACTT
This sequence comes from Mallotus japonicus, assembly GCA_949634005.1. Lineage (NCBI taxonomy): Eukaryota > Viridiplantae > Streptophyta > Magnoliopsida > Malpighiales > Euphorbiaceae > Mallotus > Mallotus japonicus. The sequence goes on along the minus strand of CATIWK010314914.1, from coordinate 29,666 downwards.
TATTAGATTTCATTATTTTTCTTACATTTATTTTTGTTGTGAAAAATAATAAAGGTTTCAAATTTGAATTATCGATATTAGATATATTATTGTAGTGAATATTCTCTTGAAAAAAAAAAAGAACTATTTTATGCATCTTTACACATATGGATACATTATATTTTTGGAAAGAAAGAAGAATCAAAATTTGAAAAGATAGAGCATGTTTCGCCCAAAAAAAAAGAAAAAAAAAGATAGAGCATGTGGTAAACATAATGAGATAGTAATATGGTGGATGGTGGTCAACAATATCTCCTACCACTTATTGTTGGGTATCAAATGCTAACCCTAACCATTGATGTCTGCCTCTGCATTTATTAAGAGGCTGCAAAATCTACTTTCCAAAATAATGGAAGATTATAAATAATATGTCTCTGTGTGTGTGATGTGTTCAAAGTACTAATGCCGTATAACAAAGTGCACTTACAAAAGGCGATGATAATAAGTAATGTTATGACCATTCAACATGATTATGACATAGCTATTCTTGCAGAATTTTTTTTTTTTTTTCATTTTGTAAGCAAGCACCCTTTTGTAGGACCCTTCAAATCACAATAATTTGAGTAGAAGAATATTGCTAATTAATTTTCACTAATATAATTAGTATTTAGAAGAATACAATTAGTTTTCTACAATTTCAATCAATTCATCATTATCTTCTCTGGATGCGTAGAAATTTTCTTTTTGAAATATTCTTTCCTTTGTATCAAAGCTAAATTATTTTACACCGCAATTAATAGATTCATTAAAAAAATTATAGTTATTAAAACAAAAAATATTGAAAATTCGTTATAATTTTTTTTTAATTTGATTAGTTATTATTTAATATCTCTTGAATAATGTAAGTGCTTATACTGTAATTGCAAATTAAACTTAAGTCTTGTAATTAACACTAGCAAATCGGTATTGACCGCCAATGGTTAAGCTTAGTTGTTAAGATTACAAGACTAACAATTGCAAGATTACAAGTCTCAAAAAAAAAAAAAAAAACAAAAAAAATTGCCTAACAATTGTTAAGATTAGTTGGCAAGAGGTTATATTCATTTAAACTATATTTTAAGTTTGAGTTGTAATATATACAATTATATTAAATTAGGTATTAGGAGAATTTTACTGTTTTTATAGTCTTACCTTTATCGAATCAGATTAAATAGATCTAGTGAACTATAAATATCAATTATTCAAATAAAAAAAATCTACCAATGTATATAAGAAGATTTTAGAGTTTGAATTTTTTTAAATAAAATTTTGAATTTAAATTTTATATATAAAAAAATTCATTGGAAGAGATTTATTTCCGACGTAATTTAGATTAATAGAAAGGTTTATGATTATCGAATACCATATTCCAAGATAATTATTAAAATAAATTCCAATCCGTCAGTGAGAGAATAGTCAAATGGTAACTTCTTTTCAAGAGTATCCTGAAATATAAGGTTCGATTCTTACCATCCTCAATTTAAAGAATAGGATTGTCTTCTATTATACAGTCTATCAAAATTTAGGTCATATAACTTCTCTATTAACTAAAAAAATTCCAACCCGGTGTCTAATCAAATATAGTGACAAACTCAACTGTAAAAACGAGTAAGAAACAGTAGAAAGTGGATATTTCTTTTTTCAGTCTCAATCTCATATAAGGACACATACCCTACAGTTGAAGTGGCACAATCTAAAACAGGCAAGGCAAGGGCACGAGAACCTACGGCTTGTATTATCCTTATTAATAAATGCAAATATTATATGTGGGAATAGAAGGGACAGATATGTGTGTTTACACTTTACATGATTTACTTCAAATCCTGTCTTGTAAAGTGTCAAATATGAACCCTATTCTTGAATATTATGATTTTATGATGCAATGAAGTGAAAAGTGTAATAGTAACCCATGAAAAAGTAGAAGATGATGAGCAGATTGCCATTTTTTTTTTAATTTTTCTAGTTTATGTTGGTTTTAACTTTTAACTAACTAAGGTCCACACGCAAAAGACTATTTAGACAAAAGAAGAGAATATTTGCAATTAGGTTCTAGTAACTGCTTCCACCCACAAAGCCAATTGCTTACATTTTTCTATGAGGTGGAAATTTTGGTCACTCTTGACTACAACTTAACTATATTATTTTCAATTTTGTGAAATTTCTCTTTTAATTATAATTTTTTTGGTTAATAAGAAGGTCATATGATTTAAATTTTGATGGACTGCACAACAGGAGACAGGTATCTCCTTTAAGTTGATGGTAGCAGGAATCGAACCCTGCATCTCATGATGTACTTGGAGAGGAGTTACCGTTTAACTATTCCCTCAATGGTCTCTTTTAATTATAATTAATACAGAACATTTATTTTTGAGTATTATATATAATTAAAAATAATCTATTGGTATAAATGGTAAGAAGTTTCGAGTTCAAATCTTATGTATGGAGAAAACAGATGTTGGGAGAATTTTGCTTCATTTATGGATCCATCTGACTTGAACTTTAAATTAATCAGAGTTCTTATAACTATCGAATATTTGAGACACTAAATTGAAAAAATCAATAGTTAGAGCAAGCTCTATATATATATATATATATATAATTGTTATGCAAAAAATGTTTATTTCGTTAAGCATTATGATTAGAGAGGTCACAATCACTAAATGCAGCTTATGACTTGTTAACAGAGTTGTCTTCCTTCATGTGCATAACGAGCTGACTACTTCCCACCAAACCTTTGCCCACTTTTGTCCCTCTCTTTGCTTAATAAATAATTAATTAAAATAGTTATTGCAATCTATTAATTGTACAATTAGATGCTTCCCTCTTTCTCTATACTTCTATTTATTTTCCAATTACAAGAAAATTTTTCATTTCTTTCTATTTATTTTGTGGAAATTGACTCTTTCCATAAAAATTTGCTCGAATTTTCAATTGTAAATATCATTTTTTAATTGTTTTCACTGTCAATCAATTTCTGTACTAATAAATTGAAGAATTAATCTTCAATTACAAAATATTTTTTAAAAGTTTAGGTTCAACTTTAATGACGAATGAAATTAAACATCTAATATTATATATTTTTACATATACACTAAAATTATAAGATCGTTTCTTTCATATTGAGTCGCAGTCGGTCCATCTTTACATAAATGTATACACATATGTAGCACATTTGTATATTAAAATGAGATATGTTAATAGGTAGATGATATAAAATTGGCATATACACAAATGAGTCGTTCTCAATTAATTGCCAGGTCATTGAGTGGTAGTTAAGGGAGTAGAAACATAGCATTTTCTTGTCTTGGCTGGTGGTAGCAAACCCAATTACTAAGTCTTAGAAACCGTTCAAGATGATATTTTTTTTTATTTAAAAGAAAATTTCACTTGCCATTTTCTAGAAAATTTCACTTGCCATTTTCTAGAAAATTTATTTGTATCAATCAAATGGATCTTATTTGAAAGATGGAATAGGAAAAATATATCTTAATTTAAATTAAAATATATAATTAATTAAACACTACTGAGTAAAGGTTTAGAGTAAAGATTTTTAATTTCTTTAAATGAGAAAATCTATTATATATTCGGTAAAGTTTTGTGTTGTAGACCCTACAAAAATACTTTTTTGCCCACAATTAATTTCATGTGCAATAAAAAATTTAAGGGTAAAAAGGAAATTTTATATGTCCACAGCACACTGCTATATCGTGGCCTGCAGCACCTATTATTGTCCTTATATATTTTGCAACTTATTACAATGAAAAATAAATTAAAGCTAGATCGAGTGAGCAATTTTTACAATGAAATTAAAATGATAAGACACGTTCACATGCGTAGGAAATGCAAAAAAATATAAAATTGTGAATTAAATGTAAAATCAAAATGCTGCCAAAATCTGTTAAGACAATATAAGTATAGATGAAGCATATTCTAGGTAAGCAAAAATTATCTTTCTAAAGGACTTTTATGTTTCTTTTGTTGAAATTATGCAATGCCTTAAATCCAGGAAAGTTGGAATGATAGATGGAGAGAGAGCTATGATTATTTTCTTATTAGATATCTATTAACTTGAAAGTTAGGCTGTGGGCAGGAAATTTGTAGACAAAAACAAAAACTACACTCTCATAATGGATACATTTTTCTTTTCTTATGCAAAAACAAAAGCTACACTCTCATAATGGAAAGATTTTTCTTTTCTTATGCAAAGAAATTTATATGTTCATCGAATATATTTTTCTGATAAGAAAAAGTTATTCGTCAAATAACTAACTTTGAAATTAAAATGTCGTTAAGTTATTGTTAATGAGAGAGCAATTAAGTAATCACTTTTTTACAATTTGTAGACAAAAACAAAAGCTACACTCTCATAATGGATAGATTTTTCTTTTCTTATGCAAAGAAATTTATATATTCATCAAATATATTTTTCTGATAAGAAAAAGTTATTTGTCAAATAACTAACTTTGAAATTAAAATGTCATCAAGTTATTGTCAATGAGAGAGTAGTTAAGTGATCACTTTTTTACAAGAAATCTTACGCATTTTAAGATATAGCGTTCGAATTTTACCATAGTCAATTTGTGGTTGTTGGGATCAGCGGTGAAAGGTTATTCTTGCTTAAGTAACGTTTTAAGTTCGAACTATGATATATTCAGTCATGTTAAACTAGTTGTTGAAAAAATTTTACCATCCTTATAGTTTTATCTATATAGAACTGAATCAGTTAGTGACCAATAAATTTTAGATAAAAGTAAAAACATTGTATTGATGCCGATCCCATCAACTTTATTTGCTAATCCAAATCAAATCTTTTTCAAACTGTTTTGTTATCTCTTTATTAATCTCTTCTTAACCTATAAAATTAAGTGATTTTATTACACCATTCTTAAAAGTCAATTAAAAAGATGGGGTTGAAAAGCGTTTAAACCAAATCTAATGTCAGTAGTTCTTAAGGTTATTTTCGAAACATGTTTTACCGTAAAATTAGTTACATGTTTTACCGTAAAATTAGTTTTGTTGGTTAGAAATTCTTAAGAGTGTATTTGGTATAAATTTTACAAAAATTTATGAAATTAATTTGTAAATTCAAGTGATTTTGTTTGGTTTAATTGAAAAGCTTGTGCAATTCATTTTCAATTTCAACTTTTTAATTTTGTGGAGTTGCTTAATATTAAACCCAATTCTAAAAAAAATATTAAAATTTTTAAATAAATTCACTTTATAAAACATTCATTTAAATTAAACACACTTTATTAATAAAAATTTATTTATAAATGAATTTTTATTTAAAAATAAAATAAATTTTTTTAATAAAATTGAACCAAATAAGAGGTAAATGAGCACATTACTATTTACTTGCCTTATACGAGTGGTTAAGACATGACAAGTACAAGTAGAGGGGAGGCCGGATGACTCGACCTTAGCTTCATAGCTACTTTCATTCTAAAGAAAACCGAAGAACCAACCTTTAGCTCGTAAATATATAATCTACATTGCATAAAGGACTTTCATAAATATTTAGTTAAGTGATCAACTATACATTAGCGGCTAAAATCTCTAAATTTTACTAAATTATTTAGTTTCGCCTTTCAACTTTCATTAAAATCTATTATAATATCTAAATTTTTAATTTAAAATATATTTTATTCGTAAAATTATTTTTTTTATTTAAAACTTCTTCCACCCTTAAAGTTATTTTTGTTTATAACACCTTTTAACTTCTAATTTGAATTACCTGTTGTATCCTAGCTATAATCAAAAAATAAAAATAAAAAGAATTGCATAGATTGAATATTGACCAGCAGGAAAAAAAAAATGAAGCTTAGGGATGACAATATGCATTTGGCCACTAGCTGTTAGGAGACAAGTCTAAGCAGCTAGTAAAAATACATTATAACTTAATGATTATGATGATATACAAATTAATAAGTAATTAATAGTTAATGCTAGTTAAACATTGAACTAAACTAGCAGGAGTGTGCATGGACCGGTTAACTGAATTATTAAAAAATCTTAAATCAAATCATAATCACAATCATAATTTACTAAAAATAAAAATCAAACTATTAATATTGGTTAATTATCTTAATCGAGTTATTTAAATTTTACATCTTATAATATTTTTGAAAAGAAGTGATCAGTAAATATTTTTTACTTGCTATATTACTATTGGTTAAATATTTTTTATTCGCTATATAATAATAATAATATTATTATTATTATAAGAAAATGTTACCCTCCATTTTCTTTTCAAACCGTAAGACCTTTCATACGATAAAAGCCAAACACATGCAAACCTAACGAACTAAAGACAATAATAATATAAAATAAGTAAATAAAAAAGGCGCGCCAGCAGCCACGCAACCAGTAGAGGAAAAAAATTAAAAAAAATTCAACTGGATGACGTCAAATTCAAGAGTAGATGACGCCAAAAATACCTCTACTTCCTCTCTATATATACCTAGTACCCTTTAACCCTTTTAGTCACACCCCACCCCACCTCATCTCTCTTCTCTTCTCTTCATCTTCCCTTCATCTCTTCTCTTACACCAGTTCCATTAATGGAGTACAGTGAAGCAACTATCTCTGTTAATTCATCTTCTCCTCCTTCTTCTGCTTCATCTCCACCTCTTACACCAGCTCCTACTCCACCTCCAGCTCCAGTGATTATCAGTCCTTGTGCTGCTTGCAAGATTCTCAGGCGAAGATGTGCTGATAAATGTGTCTTAGCTCCTTATTTTCCTCCTACTGAGCCTGCTAAGTTTACCATTGCTCATCGTGTCTTTGGTGCTAGCAATATTATCAAGTTCTTGCAGGTATATAAATACTACTAGTTTAGCTATAGTTATTTCCTACTATTTGAAAAAAAAAAAGAAGTTATCTCCGTATTTGCTAGTTAATCGGGATCGAGTTCGGTAAACTCTATAGAAAGGGCAATTCTCTCCGTATGCACATATTTTTCTATACATAAAACTTAACCTTATTTAAAAATAATTTAAACTTTTTATCACTTAAACTATAAATGTTAATTTACTCTTTTTTTTATCGAGCATTTATTGTTTAACGTTTTTCTTAAAAATCCCTTTATCTTAATTTGTTGTTTTGACCATAATTAAGTAGGAAGTGATGATACCATTTAGAATAATATAGTCATTATCACAAACCCATATCATTAAAGTGGTTAGTTATGGGGTTATTTCACAATAATTAATTCATGACTAGCATTATTGAAAAATGGGTATAAATTAAATTTTGTACAACACTAGATATATTTTTTTGAAAGCTATGGATATGTTACACATGTATTATTAGTCCAAAACGTCTGAAGGGCAGGGCAGGTGCATGCCGTAGATAGCAGGGGTAAGTGACCCCAAAATGAAAATGACATATTTCCGAAATTAAATGTGTGAAGGGAGTAGCAGATTCTTCATCCTATTTAGCTTTCAAATTAAAAAAGTCCAATTCAAATTCTTGATTGTGGAGACACACCAAAATCTACAGAATTTTCCTTAGAGCCTCAAAGTTTGAAACGAAGGAAAAAAAAAAAGAAAATTAACCAAAAAATACAGTATCTAATAGTAATTGCATAGTAATATATTTTTTCTATAGTTTGAAATAGAATTTTGGTCATGTTGACTTATAATTTTTCTTTATTTTCAAAGATCTATAGCTTCAAATATCGTCACATCCATTCGTTGTTATCTTAATATTTTCTTAAGTATTTATCGCTTAATTTTATTCAAATTTTATCGAAAATTTTCGTTAATAAATGCGGATTATTTTATCTTTTTTCAGGAGCTACCGGAATCTCAAAGGGCTGATGCAGTGAGTAGTATGGTTTATGAAGCAAGTGCAAGGATTAGAGATCCAGTTTATGGTTGTGCTGGAGCAATTTGCCAGCTTCAAAAGCAAGTTAATGAGCTACAAGCACAATTAGCAAAAGCACAAGCTGATGTAGTCAACATGCAATGCCAACAAGCTAACCTCATGGCCTTAATCTACATGGAAATGGCACAATCTCCTCAACAATCATCAGAACAATCTGTCGACAACTTCATCAGCACCCCACAGAGCTACCAGGGCAACAATCCTTGCTTCATTGATGATACCAATTTAGGGTCAATGTGGGATCAGACTCTTTGGACATGAATTGATCAAATCAAAATATAAAATTAGAGCTTAGTTAATAATTAATCATCTAGCAATATTTTATATCCTTAAGAGGGTATAAAAAATGTACCAATGAAGTTCTCCTAACTCAAAGGCAAAAGATGAGAAGGAGATATCTAAGGTCATTGCTTAATTTAAATAAAATTTTAACTTATAATTAATTATGGACTATAGATTATAGTGTGTTATGAATTAAATTTAGCTACTAGGATCTAATCTTCCATGTTGTATTATCGGATATTGTTAGTAGCCGGTAACTATAAGGGTTCCGACTATTTTAAAGTTCGAGTGAGCTGGACTATATTGTAATCTTTTAATTGTCTACATTACGTAGAAGAAAAAAAGATGCTTTTATTTTGAGTCTATTTGTACTGATTTACTAAATCTTAATTGATCAACTTTTTGGTCACCTACTATCATTACTTCGAATTGATATGTTTCCAACAAATGCCTTGTCAAACTATCTTTTGACCATCTCTTGATTAATTGTTTTTTTTAATATGATGACTAATTAGATCACTTAATTAAAGTTCTTTATCTAATTAATTTGTGAAAACGATTAATTTACTTGATATTTTGATTAAGAGATAATCTTTTTAATTATTTCTCAATTGACTATTAGTCGTTTGCTATGAATTATTTAGTTTGACTTAAAATCATGCTCTACTAATAAATAATTTAACAGTCATTTTTGAAGTATATAATTTAATTTAATTATTGTTAATTTATATAATTAATTTTTATCTAATTTTTTTCAAAAAAAAAATAATAATAATAAAAGACATCGTATTTGAAACTTAGCAGTTAGAACTTAGAAGGTTCTTTGGTATTCATGGAGCATAGAAAATAATTATGCTATTAATCACATTTTTAAAGAATTAGTCTTAGCAACTTACTTTAATTATATTTATTTTTAATGCATGTGTGGACTAGTTTGAACACCAGCTTGACCCTTCAAAATGAAGGCATTAGCTTTCTGTACCAACTCATACGCTGCAATTCTTTTCCTCTCTTGAATAGCAGTACTTCAAATGGAGAAAATGAATGGTAGGCTCCTCTATAAAGAAAACCATATTCATATATAACACTTTATGCATCACCCTATCCTATACATATTTTTATCAAGGATAATGTTTTACATCGCAGTCAACAACGTGAACAGTACGTCACTGGTTACGAATTTACCATTTTGTCTATTCTTTATTTTTATAATTACAATAATAATAATAATAAATAAATAAATAAGTTATAAATCATTATACGATGGATTCACCCAGTTTATTTTAAATTTTTAGATTCCATTATTTTAATTACTTGTTCAAATAAAATTGAAATTTAAAAAAATAAATTTTTTGATTAAGATTGGGGGCAAAGCAATAATTTCCCCTAAAAAAATTTTATCGTATAACATGCGACTCGCTATATGTATTATTGTTTTTTTACTAAATACAAGTACATATATGTTTTTTTTTTTTTTTTTTTTTTTGCTAATTGCAACTGGGAGATGGGGGAGGAGGAGGGGCAAATGCCATTGCATCCATAAGAGTTTTAGTGATTATGCCAAAGCAACATGTATGATAAAACAAGATTAATAAAAACCTAATTAATTGATGGCTATCATCTAATATATCCTTTAAAATAATTTGATGAGCAGGTTCAAATTTATAATTTCAGCTATCATGTTTTCTAAAATATATAAAAAAAAAAAATCAGATTAAATCAGCTAATATTTCCATTATAAAATAAAAGATGCTAATTTTTATCAGTAAGAAAATGGTCTAATGACCATTTCTCTCCAAATGCATTTTTAAGTATTGGAAACTTATTTATTTAATGTTAATTTGTGGAATTGTTTTTTACTTGATTTAAATCTAATTTAAAAGAGAGAAAATCCAGACCAATATTTAGCTGATTTGATCTCTACAAATTTCCATCAATGTCATTGATAGAATATATACAAGCTCTCTAGGTAATATGCATTTCACCCAAACATTGTTTTTGGCATTTTGTTTTGTGTGAGATGTTACACACAATTAATGAAGACGTGTGGTTGCATTAGAATTTTCTTTTTCTCCATTTGTATGGCACGTAGATGACAAATCAAGATTACAATGTTTAATTAATTTCAAGCAATGAACCCAAAACAAAAAAAAAAAAAATTGTTTTGTTTACTTTCAAACATTAGGATGACAGGAGTTTTCCAGCTTTCGGTTCTGAAGAGATTGCTACATCTTTTAGTACAATGACTATACACTTGACACTGCACGTTCTGTTTGTCTAACATGTATCTATATATATATATCAAAGCTTGATTGCCCTTTTATTGTTTGGTTTAATTCCTTTTTTTTTGGTATAAAATAATATGAGTATTTTTTAAAAATATTAATTGATATTATGTTTTTCAATATATTTTTATATTAATTTTGTTTTTTTTTAAATTTCATGAATACTCTTGCTGACGTAGTTAACAAAAAAAAAATCAAATATTATCCTTAATTAGCAAGAATGATCATTATTTTTCTCTCCTCACATTTGGCTCCTCTCAATACTAAAAAATATACACGTAATGAAGTAATCTTTACCTGTTTTTAAGTAAAAAACTTTCTATTATTATATAGTGAAAAAAAAAAATTATTTTTGTTATATAGCTTATTGATTAATCATGTCATTTGGTTTGTCTCAATAATAAAAAATATAAATGTAACAACAGGTGAAAATAGTTGATAGAATTTGTTTTGTTTAAGTAATGTTTGAGTTTAAGTTATAATATATGCATTTGCGTTAAATTAGTCATTAAGAAACTTTTGCTGCTTTTATGATCATGTTCGGATTGAATTAAATTAATCAGAATTCAGTAGATTTTAAATAATGGTAGTTCAGATAAAAAATGATAAATAATTTTTTTTTCTCAAGAAATTATTTTTTATATATAATTTATGGATTAATCATGTCATTTCACCTCTTATTTATATTAAAAAAAACTAAAAAATGGTTTTAGCCATGAAAATAATTTAGAGAAAAAGAAAAAGAAAAACAAAGTCATGTGCACCCTACGAGCTCTAACATGTGGTTATCTGTCGGCAACCAAATGATAAATTCATTTCTTCTTCTTCTTCTCCTTCTTGTTGTGTTATTTTCTTGATTTTGTATTTGTTTGTATAAGACAAAATCTGCAATCTCTTGTATCCAACATGCCATTATTTTCCATATCTATGCCTAAAGGGGAAGAAGAAACCATTGCGTGTGTGATTTTTGACTGAATCAATGTGTGTTGATTATTAGAGAAACACAGGGGAAGTTTCCGAAGTCAATATGGTATGATAATCTTGAGAAATTATAATTGATAATATATTGACAAAAACATTTCTATCTCCACAAGAAAATTGCCTTTAACGACTATATTTTTCGGTGATCAATTTTAGAATTTTTTTTTTTATTCAATGGTCTTGGTATTTGGTAATTATATAAATTTTGATTATTTTAAAATTTGAGTTGAACTCTATAAAAGAATAAAATTCTTTTCATATATAGTATTTTAATATTCAAATTTTGAATTCAAAAATTTATTGAACTTTTAAATAATTGTATTTTCCCTCTTGTTAATAAGCATTTTTCTTATTTAAACTATTAGTATTTAAAATTATTATACTCTAATTAGTTCGATTTAATTCGGATAAAATAATAAGAATAGTAGAATTAATTTAATATAATTATATATATTAGAATTTAAATTTAAAATATAATTTTAAGCAATAAAAACTCTCTATTAGTTGATTTCAAGAGTTATTAGTTGTTAATAAGCATTTTAATCTTACACATTACAATCATGCATTGAATTTTAATTTCTATATAGTTTGTGTTTGATGTGTCGGTAAGAGTATATATATATATATATATATATAGCCGTAAAGAATAAAAAAGCAGGCAAGGGCACCTTTAGATAGCATGTGTAAGTTTCAACTTAAATTATGTTTCAAATTTTTAGAATCTTTTTATAAAGAAAAAAAAAAAGCAAATAAAACTACTGATCTAATATATTTGCATTGTGGATTTAATTGGTACATGTGAATGTTAAATGCATAAAATAAGGTTGTCAATCCCATTGAGAAGTGGTATAATTGATATTTTTATTTATAAGAATTGAATTTTTTAATTTAATATTTATAAATATTATAAATACTAATAAACAATTACTTGTTTTGTACATAAATAAAAAATATTTTAAAATTCATAATAGTAAATAAATTATTAAACATATACTTTGATGTTATTTATTATATTATTATTATTATTATTATTTAATTAAATAAAAGTTTTAAAATAATAAAAATTTTCTTTATTTATATAACAATGATATTAACTTAATATAGTTGTAATTCATTTCAATTTTGATAATTTTTTATTTAAATTATTATATAATATTTCTTTAATATATTTATAATTAATATTTTCTTAAATCTATAACTAATTTTATATAAAAATATTATGATCATAATTAATCATAAGATAATAAAAATCATTAGTTATTTTCTTAATAAAAATTTATATTTTTTTATATAACAATTTAAATATTATAACCTCGTTAAACTTTTAATTCATTACAATTTTAGTAAATTTTTTATTTGAATAGTGACACTTTATTTCTTCAATATTTTAATATTTCAGCTAATAATTAAATGATAAAGATTAATTAATTTAATTTTAAATTTTTTATTAAATTTTATAAAAATATCTAAAAATAATAATTATATTACTTTTCTTGCAGAAATACCACTCTCAAACAAATTATATGCTTTATTTTTTAAAATATGATTACAAATACAAGACAAATATAAAATTTTAATTAATTTAATTATAATTATTTGCTTAATAAACTTTAATTCAATAAGTATTTAAAAATAATAAAAATATTATTTTATTTATATCTCAATCTAATTTTACAATCTTAATAGTATCACATTATAACATAGTAATTTATTATAATTTTAATTAATTTTTTATTTGAACATTTATACAATATTGTTTCAATATTTTTATCTAAATAATAATCTAATTTTATAAACTTGATAGAGTTATAATATAATAAATTATTACATTCTTTATGAATTTTCCATTAAACATAACAATTTTTCAACATTTTTATAATTAATATTTTTCATGATTAATTATTTTTTAAAATTTATTAATTTTATATAATTATTTTATAAAATATGTTATCTAATTTCATTTATATTAGATAAAATATAAGTAGACCTAATTAAAATAGAAAAATATATATTTTTAACAAAATTACTACTAAAATTTTAATTAATTTGATTTTGTTAGAGATAAAATAGAAGTTAAACTAATTAAAATAGGAAGTATACTTTCAAATAAATTAGAATTATATTTTAATTAATTAAATTTTTATTAGATATAAAATAGAAGTTAATTTAATTAGAATAGGAAATATACTTTTAATTAATTTAGAATTACATTTTAATTAATTTAATTTAAGTTTTATTAATAAATAACTAAATTATCTAAACTTTATATAATAATGAGTGAAGATTTTTTTGTAATTTTGTATGTCCCTCCATTGTACAATATATATATATTATAGATTTAAAGAAATTTATTATGGCAAACGAAAGATAAAGCAATTAATTATTGTTTCTGTTGTATTTTTCATAACTCATTAAATTTCTAATGAATCAAAATAAAATAATGAAATAATTATTAATTAAAATTTGATATGCAATTAAAATTTGATATGCAAAATAATAAAATAATTATTAATTAAAATTTGATATGCCAAAAAAATTACTACTCAAAAGAATTGACATAATTAGTATAATCCCATTGAAATTGAGAAAATTTCTTTCTATTAATTGTTATAAACATACGACTCTAACGTAATAAAAAAAATAATTAATTTGTATTAAAATTCAATCTACTCCATTTATAAACTAATTGAACCCTTTATCTTTTTTTAGATGTAAAATTCGTTTATATTTCCGTCAGTTTCTGGTCGACAACTTTTACTGTGTGAAAAAAAAAAGACTTAATTAAACAACATTATTCTGTAGCAATTTTTTTTTAAAAAATTAAGCTATTTATATGAAAGTCACTAAATAGTATACAAGTTGGACTTATTTTTTTTTTAATAGGAAATTCATATAAATAGCTTAAATCGATAATAACAAGAATAAGAGAAAGTTCAATTTTTTTAATGGAGTATAGAATAAGAGAAAGTTCTATCCTTTTAAATCGATAATAACAAAAATCAAATCTTACATTTGAAAATACTTTTAAGGAGAAATTACCACTTCACTGCTCTCTTCGCTAGAAGTTGACTTATTTTATATATCTGTTGAATTATTGTCTGAAATATAACCATTTACAAGTACTTTTTTTTTTAAGATTACAATTACTTTTTTTTTAACTTAAAGAACTTCATCATGTCACAAATTAGAACTCCATGCATGTTCACGACGTTGTTTATGGGAAGTTGCATCATCTCACAAAATATATATATGGGAACATGACCATCTTATGTAGCATGAATATTCTTACAAATTAACATAAACTCTAAGAATTAGTCTTGACCCATATATACATGTATATGAATATATATGGCATTGTTTTTTTTATTAAAACATAATTTCTTATTTATTATTTTTTTAACTATTGGAGGAATTCAATATCGAATCTTCCTACTATATTTGTATGGATTATTAAGAATCCACGGGTCTCGAGAGTGTTACACATGTGGACTTATAAATGAACCACTTATAAGCCCTTGTTTATTTTGTAAGTTTTCAACGTAGGATATATTTTCAACCTCAAGTGCAACTGGTGCAACTGAGATTTGACAGTTGACACTTGAAACCCGTATATATTTTATATATTTTTTTAATTGAAAGGCAGCGGCAACACCAGACTGAATCGCACCATATTAAAAATCTACAGACCTCAAGATTGTTGGCCCACACACACATGTGGATTTATAAATGGAGTTGAACCCATGTAACACAAAACCAATTGACTTGTGTTAAGGCCCAATCTACACCACTTATAAACCCTTGTTTCTTTTGTAAGTTTTCAATGTGGGATATATTCTCAACATGGATTTAACCGTTTGACTAAAATGCAGAAGTCTCATATCCTTATGACATTGATGTAGCTTTAGATTAGTTATAATTGGTGAACCACCGAATTTGGAAACTCCTACTAATGTTAAGAGTTAGGTAAGTTTGAGAGTGATTTTGGAAGACAAAGAATCCTATGTCTATATAGGCAATATTCCTTCTTGGATAACTGTATGACAAATTTTTTTACTACACTCATAAGTGTTATTGTTCCACATACTTAATTATTGAATGATGTGCAGTAAAAATAGTTAAATGGTCATTTATTATTAAGATATTTTAAAATGTACGGTTCAAATTAATCCTATTTTCGTTGATTAAAAAATTATTGAATGATATTCGTTTATAAAAATTCTTGCAAATGTTGAGTTTTTACAAATGTACACTCATCTGTGATGGGACCAACCGCACAAAATAAAACATTTTATATCAATATGATTTATCATAATTTTAGTCTTGATAAAAAATAATAAAAGATTTGAAGACTACAAAATGAGGGAAAGGATGCAATTTTTTTTTATTACGATATTTTCTTAAATTGGATTATACTGGCAAACTGATTAAATCGAAAATAAAATCCACAAATTTTATTAATTGAATTTTTAAATTTAAATTTATATTCAACTGATTTTTTAATAAACAGACAAATGATTGAACTTATCTTTTATAATTTAATTTTAAAACATTGATTTCAATTATATAATTTCCATTTTTAATATGTAATTCATTATCTCTTCATTGGAGTATTTAATTGGTATGATAAATTGATACAAAAAGTGTTAGAGGAATTAGTAGTATACATATTTATAATCTTTTATAATTGAATTAATCTCCATTTTGAGAAGGCAGCTATTTTTGGTAGATAAGTGGTCAAAATTACTATAAATTAATTGGCCTACTATTTGATGCTAAAAAGAAAAAAGGGTACCATTAGAAACACGTTAATTTTGAGGTGCACGATTCAAATTTTACCATAATCAATTTAAAAAAGAGTATTTCCTTCTATAGTGTAGTCCATCAATATATACATCATACAATTTTTCTATTAACGAAAAAAGAAATATAAACAGAAATTAATAGTGCTTTGTGTTTTATATAGTAGTGTAAACAAAAACACTAATAAAGAAGTGCATAATTGTTGACTCTCTATTTAATTATATTGTGAAAAATGTCAAACACATTTTACTCATTAATTAATTATTGTTGTTATTATTATGAACAATCGGAAAATCATTTATTGTTGTTGTTAACATTACGCGTAGCGCAATCCCTGCAAAGATTGAGACTTTGTGTGATGAAAATGGTGATGTTATATGGACCATATTAACAAGGAAAAATAAACATGTAATTAGCAAAACTCATACTAATTAATTTATTATAGTATGAACAATTGAGTTTACATTTTTTTTTAAAGAGCAAAATTCTTCTCTTCTACATACATATAAAACTAATGATCGGTGAGAGAGTAGTTAAATAGTCACTCTTCTCTAAAGGTATATATTGAGATATATAATTTGAATTCTGCTGTCGTTGATTAGGAAAACTGACCTCTATTATACAATTTATTAATAACAAATTCATATGACCTCACTATTAATCAAATATATATAGCTAATGGGTTACCAAATTTGACAAATTAAGATAGTTGTTTTTTGGTTTGAATTCACAAGTATATATGTGGGTATTATTAAGAATTTACGGGTCTCGAGAGTGTTGGCTCACTCACACATATGTGGATTTATAAATGGAGTTGAGCCCATGTAACACAAAACCAATTGGCTTGTGTTAAAGTCCAATCTACACCACTTATAAGCCCTTGATTATTTTTGTAAGTTTTTAATGTGAGATATATTTTATACCAACACCAAAAATCAGAATCATCTCTCTTTGATGTTGAGTTACAAAAAGGTTAACATACTAAAGAAATTTACGGTCTTTCAATTATAAAAATTATTTAATTTCATAGACAAAAGGATAAATAGCTATTTGCATGTATGGTGGTATTAGGTTGAACTTGATTATTCAAAGAGGTTATCTAACCGAAAATTAGACTAAAAAAGTAGTATGATAGGACGAGGTGTTTGAATATGTGGGAAAAGAAATGAACATTACAAAATTAATTGAATTTAATCTTCATTTCTCACATTTATCTAAAAAGAAAATATAATTATATGAAATTGATATTTTAAAATGGAAATTTTTTTACTCCGAATTCAAAGGTTGAATATATAATTTATATGTTATACTTTTACTTTACTTTTTTTTTATTAATTTAAAGATTTTAAATATTGGTAAACTATACTATAGGAAACAATTCTTTCTTTTTAAATTAGATGAAAATTAATTCTACAAATTACTAATAGTAAGATTCAAAATTTGTATCTCATGATGCGTTTATAGAGAGATAATCACTAAATTTTTACCTCACTTGCTATGTTATATTTTATTTGATTAAATATAAAATATTTAAAAATTTAATTATTAAATATAATATTTTAAATTTTAATAAAATTTTTTCATTTTAGGATATTTAACCTAAAGAAAAATTGACAAAAGAAAAAAAAGTAAATAAAAAAGTGTTCTAAACTTTAATTTCGTAATGGGAAACAAGACTTCGTCTTTGAAACTTCTTGAGTAAAGACAGTCTTAATTAATAATGAATGAGACCCCAACTTACACTTTCATTTCTATATCTTTTATATTCCCTCGTAGCTTTCCATGTATAGCTCCTTTTTTGTCCCTTTTAAAGTTTTTGTCATTGTATTCTTAATTCAAATAAATTTATATATACATTCACATATGAAATATTTTTATTGTATTTATATTACTGATTGAATCGAATTGAATTAGTTAGATTTCAATGTATTCTGAATATTGATAATCTAAATAAATAAATTCACATATAACAAATATCTACTGATTTAAACAGTAAAAATTTTAAATTTAAATTATGTATAAAACAATAGTCAGAACAAAAATTTCGTTCATTGTACGAAATTCATTCAATTTAATATGATTCAATTAGAGTTCTTATAACTAATGGATATCAAAGGGAACAATATTCGAAAAAATTTTATGCACATAGACTCTAATTTATATTTTATTGCCCCATCCATTTGGGAGTGGGAGAAAAAGTTTTCAATGTGCAGTTTGATGTGTGAATTCGATGGCAGCTATTTTTTTTTCTTCCCAACTACTAATAATTAACAAAAATTAGCAATTTTTCTTTTAAAAAAAAAAAGTATATCCTAATGTATTAAATTGAGTGAACAATATATACTTTTCTAAAGGTTGAAACAACGTCAAATCAAAATGGTTTATTTTCTTAGCAAAAGCGAGGTATCCTGATGGACCCAACTGTGGGAAACACTTTTAAACATGTACCACATCCAGATTAATTCCTGCTCGAGCTAGATAGAACGAATCCTTTTGAGGTGGTAAACTCTGGTCCCAAATTTTAAGCGACTACATACAAGACTGAGGATGGAACCCCCAACCTCTTAAGTCAGGACAGTCCCCTTTACCAACTGAACTGTGTCCCGGGGTTAAATCAAAATGGTTTTTCTTATATACATACGTGCGTTCACTTGCTCTTTTATTACTAAAGAAGCATTATTTTGAATTTCATTGTTTTCTCACTTAAAGCATACCCAACAGTTGGGGGTAAAGTAGAATTGACAAATGACAATATGATCACAAATTATGTCAACTTTGCAAGTGGGTTTTCTTTAGCTTTTTGCATGTATTATATATCTCCATATCTCTCTCTCGTGCGGGTGTGATTTTATCATTGAAGTTTTTTTTTTTTTCTTTTGTTTTTTAATCTTTTGAGGGTGCATCATTAGCCACCAATTTATGAGACACACCCAAAAGTTGCTGATGCATGTTGCCTGTTCAACGCGGAAAATCATCATTTCTTAGTATGAGGTATACAAGGTGGTTGAAATTTGTATTAAAGACCCTAGCTAGCTAGGGACATGTTGTAATATGAAGTGAGAACCCATTTGGATTATGGTGTGTGTGTGTTGTGTTGTAAGGATGAGCTGCTCCTTTCATTGAATTGAGATATTTGGTAGGCCGTACATGCCAATATTGAAAAATGTCAATGAGGATAAGTACTATATTATCATTTTTCTTTTTTATTTTGCTGCCATAACCAATCAAACTTCCTATATATATCCTTTTCTATTAAAGGAATTGAAACTGTGTCTGTTGTTTAGTGGTATACTAATGAAACTTCACTAAAAAAAACAGAGATGTACGAGAAAAAGATACTAATCAGTACTCAAGGGTATTGCTAAAATAAGAATAAGCTTTGCATTACATATTAGAACACGTATAACAAAATAAGTTGAAAAAACAACGATGGATCATGATAAATTTAAGATTAAAGATTTGCATCTATAAGACAATCAAAATAAAAAGACTATTTATATATTAAGTGACAGAAATTTAGCACCCGTTTTAACTCAATTGAAAGAAATGAACTGATCAGATACTTGATTTCCATGTATACTGGATCAAGACATTGATACTTTTTGTAAACTATTAATTATTGTGCTCACCTTGATATATGTGAAAGTCTTTGTGAAGAACTTTTTAGATTTGGGTTATTATATAACTCTACTATGAACTTAAGTCATTTTTATCAATTTATTATATTTTTAAAATTGTGACAAATTGGTATATAAATTTTTCAAATTTATTGTGAATATATCCATAGTCAAATGGTATGTGCTCATGCTGTCATGATATGCTACCATGACATACATTTGTAAATTATTCTTTGATGTGAAAATTAGAAGAAAAAAATTAGTAATTTTTCTATCTTTAACTTGCATTCTTTTTACAAATATATCCTTAACTGTCATCTTTTTAACAAATATATTTTTACTTTTAGCAAATAATTTACACATACATAAATTGTACAACTGAAAATAATTTGTTATTTTTTCATTATATAAACTTTATTTTATAAATTAGTAATAATAAATTTAAAATTTGTATTTAGAATACTATTAGACAATCACTAAGTAACTTCCTCACTAATTGAAAAGCTCACTTTTCTAGAATTAATCTTTTAAGCAGTTCAAAAAAAAAAAAAATCTTTTGAAACTTTATACTTGTCAATTATGTAAGGTTCTTTGTCTTCCTTCTTCAAGCACTGATCATATAATTTTGCCGACTATATACCTAACTTATGTTATTTTGATATTGCCATTAACTATACCATATTACTTTTTTTTACGCTTTTTGAACTTTATGAATTGAGAAGAGATCAATAATATCAGTTGATAGGGAATTATTCCTTTTTTTAAGTGATATTTTGAGTTCAAGTTATGATATATAATCGTGTTAAATTAATTATTGAAAAATTATTATCATTCTTATATATAATTTTGTTTAAATCAGACATAATTAATAATTAAAATTAATATTTTCATGAAAAGTATAATATTGCTATATATTATATAATTAGATAATGTTAGGCTTCTCCTTTAGCATAACCACTACTTTTTTTTTTTTTTTTATAACACATGCTTTATTATCCATTTCTAAATCTAAGACTAATCAATGTAAAAAGGAAAAAAAAAAAAAAACCCCATAAAGCATTGAACCATTGACACTAGCTAGCTATACATTTTTTTTGGTTAGACCATGAGGTATCCTGGAAGGACCCCATCTCAGTGGGGAAGCACCTTTAAGCATCCACATCGAGACTAGATCCTCGTTCGAGATACTTCGGGACTCCTTGCGAGGTGGTGATCTCTCCCAGCTGAGATTCGAACCTAGGTTCACCACAAGTGGAGGACTAGCCCCTTACCGCTAGACCCAACCCCAATTGGTGCTAGCTATACATTTAGGACAATTGATAGTAGTTTTCTCAAAAACTAGGGTTGCAAATGCTTGTTTGCTATATATAATATATATGGACTGTTTTAATTAAAAGTCAATTTAAGGCTGTGTCAAATTTCCATGGGAAATACTTTTCTTTTATGAAGAAAATTATGTCAAATGGAAAAAAAAAATTATCAACCAGAAAAAATTTATGTCAAACAAAAAAAAAATTCAAAATGATTTATGTCAAACAAAAAAAATTTTTTTTTTTAGATTTGCGTTTAGATTAGGTTGGTAAATATATATGTAAATAAATAAATAAATAAAATAGAGGATTTAATTGACTGATTGGATTAATTCTCATATATAAGTATTAAAATCAATTTTAAACAAAAGAAAATTTTTTGTTTAATTTAAAATTTGAGTTTTATATTCTAAAAAGATGCCAAATTGTTCTACATGCATGGTACAAAAATTTATTTTTATTTTTATCTTTATTTTTATTTTCTATTTTTGTCTACTATGAGAGCTTTTTATGGTTGGAGAATTGTCAAAATAGTCAACTAGTCTAAGTAAAACTTATACATGCATTTTAGAAATTGTTATGTAATGTTTGTTAAGCTACATGACAAAGGAATACAAGAAAAATAGGCACTTTTGGACAATAATTTGAATTTTTTTTTTGAACAACTAATTTGAATTGACCACTTAAAACATTTCCATTTTAATTAAATATGGTTTCTCATTTTTCCTAGTTCCTTCCCTACCAGGGAGTCATCAATGATCAATCCTTTTCTAGAAAAGAAAAAAAAAATTGTATAAAGATATATATTCTATTTTGGAGATAAAAAAAAATAAATAAACAAAAGGCTATTTAGTTATGAAAAAATTTTATCTTTTTTTTTAAAATACTAAAATAAAAATAATTAAATATCTGTTAGAGAAATTTTTCAAGTAATAAATCGTAAAAATAATTTTCAATATTTTACAATGTATGCATTATTGTGAAAAATCCATTTAAATATTTTTATATTCTATTCTAAATAATATATTTTTATAAAATATGAAACTCCAATATTTATTTATTTAACTACAAATCAAATTCCAACAGCAGAATACAATTAATTTTTGTATTTTTAAATAAAAAGAAACAATGTATGGATGTAAAGAAAAATGCTTCTGTAAATATTGATGATGTTTTTTAAATATAATTTTTTCTGAAAATTGAATGATTTCTTAACATATCAAGGAATTTGCTTCTCTCTAATCATGGTATAGAAAAAGCCCAGCGTGTGGTTGGCATCCCTTAGACTAGGCCTGTTTCTTTTTCCACTTTCGACCTTTTTCAATGGACATGGGCCTCCGTGATAGAAAATATGTTAAATTTATAATAATATAATATTATAAAAAATTAAAAAAAATAAATATTATTTTTTAATATCAGAATCAATTAATATAATATAATTCATAATAATTAAATATAACATTTGAAATATATGTTCATTTTTTAATTTTTTAAATATAAAAAATAACACATTCAATATTTAAATAAGAATGTTTTTGAAGTTTAAAACTATGAAAACAACTCCAATACAATACAAGAACTTAATACCATTGAATCAATATATCTGGCAAAAAAAATTTTTTAATTGTAGATGATGAGTTTCAAAAGAAGAAGAAGAATATGGTGAGTTTTTGGTTGTTCTTGTAGGCATTTATCAAAATTACCAGAAAAACCATCATATAACAAACTTATAAAATTGAAAAAGAAACAACTAAAAAAATATAAACAACCAGAAAAAAATATCGCCAAAATAACCATTAAAACAATCAGAAAAATTATTGCATAAAAGCTCATGGAACTGAAAAAAAAAACCAACAAAAAAAAACAACCGTAAAAACAACTAGAAAAACAACCACCAAAACAATCAAAAAAATAATCAGAAAAACAAGAAGAAAAATAACCAATATAAACAACTACCAAAAAAAAAAACATAAAAAACAACCTCATAAAAACTAAAAAATGAACCAACAAAAAATAACCATCAAAACAACAAAAAAAAAAAACAAGAAAAAAATAAAACATGTAAATAGAAAACAAAAAGATATTAACTATGAAAACTCTTCTTTTTCAAGAAAAAAAAAATCCAAAACTCACTTTGTTCATCTTTTTCTTTTGCTTTTTTCTCTCTATTCTCTTTGTCTTTTAAGATTTTTATTGGCCATTGAAGAGAAAAGATAAGAATTTTTGAAGAGAAAATTTTCTGGTTGTTTTGTTTTGTTTTGTTTTGGAGATGATGTTAACGATATCATGCAAAATTAGAGAATGAAGGAGAGAAAAGAAAAAAATTGCAAAGAAAAAAAAATAGAGAAGGAAGAAGAAGGAGAGCATGGTAGAGAATGAAAATAGAGAAAAAAATTGCAGGAAAAAAAAGAGAGAAAAAGAAGAAAAAAGGAAGAAGATGAAAAGAGAGTAAACAAAAAGAGAAAGAAAGAAAAAAAGAGAATAAGAAGAAGTAAAAGGAAGGAAGATGAAAAGACGACAAATTATATTATGAACCTCTGTCCATATTACAATATGAACCAAGGTTCATAACACGTGTGAGACCATCTGAGGCATCAACATTTCCCATGCGTGAGGCCATCTGAATTGCTGACTCTTTTTGTTTGTTCAATCGATGTCATATAACAAGTCTAAACAAGATTAGTTATCCTTAGCCCCATGCTAATGAGTGGCTCCACCAAATTTAAGAACCACGGTAGTTGGATATCCTTTTGGAGTACTCCATTAGTATCTCTGGCCTATGTGTGTTAGTGTGAATGATAAAAAAAAAAAAAAAACAACGGTAGTTATCTTTCTGGACAAATTTGATTGGCAACAGTAGCCTTTTTATACGTGAAATAACTAAAAGAACTTAGAAGTATACCAGAGCATAAGGTTTCTGATGGACCAATGGAGTTTGCAAATTATAAATATAAATTTATATTTCATTAAATACTAATATGTTTGTATTAATTTATATTTCTATTAGTATTAATTTTTATTTAATATTAATTAATAATATAATCTTAAGTAAAAATTATAATATTAATATTATAAAAATCAATAAGTTAGTTGGTCAAATAATATATGTTCATTGATTAAATCATGAATGTTCATTAATTATCAACTATAAGTTAATCACCTTTAATACTCTAGTTCATTATTCTATATAAGTTCATCAATAAAAAAATATAAATTCATTGAACATAACATATAGGTTCATTAACTATATACTTTAAGTTCATGAAATAAAAAAATGGTACATGTTTATATTAATTTTTATTTAATATTAATATATTAAATTAATAATATAATATTAAGTAAAAATTAATATTAGTATTATAAAAATTAATAGGTTAATTGGTCAAATAATATAGGTTCATTGATTAAATCATGAAAATTCATTAGTTATTAACTATAGTTTCATCACTTTTAATACGCTAATTCATTATTCATATAGGTTCAAGAAAAAACTATAAGATCATTGGACACCACATATAAATTCATTAAAGATACACTTCAAGTTCATCAAATAGTTTTAAATGACATCAAGTATATTGGTCCAGATGCAAAAGTAAGAGAGAAACGAAGGGATGTTAGATGTTGGGGCTGAAAGGTGAAAATCACTTCAGTATGTTAATATTCTAGGCATAAGGTCCAACTCCGAGAAAAAGTTTCAAAAATATATCAAAAAGCAAACACTCATATTTGAGTTCATTGGCTCTCCCATCAACATCCATCTTCAAATAGGGACCTGTAACAAGGATTTATCAAACAAGAAAATAATTAATCCAACTTGCAGAACACGAGGTAAATAAAAATTGTGTGGTAACAAATGATGAAGAAGAACCAAGAAATGCAAAATAATATAGTCGAAGACCTAATGAACCCATCAACAGCAACTGCAATGGAAGAGCAAAGACTGTAATGCTGTAAACTATGCTGATATATGGTTACAATTAGCTAGTGGTATCCATATTTCAACGTAATAGCATTTCTCATTAATTATATGGCTATGATCAGAGGCCATTTTGCTAGTTTTATTTTGTAATGGCAATAAGATTTCAGCTTTTCCATGCACGCACCTCCATCAGAGTCCGCTCCTTCTCAGAGAATAGCAAACTGAAGAATCAAATTAAGGAAAGCCACCTCCGATGAAAGCAACATTGAGGAAAACTCTACAGAAGGAAGAAACAGAAAAGGCTTAAGATGGTAGAAAAGCTGAAAGAGAGAAGATTGAAGTTGGTGTAGCTCATATCAGATGTAAAAAAAAAAAAAAAAAGAAAGACGTGTTTATTTTAGTTCACACATGTGTAAAAACTCTGGTTCATATTACTTTATGGACAGGGGTCCATGTTATAACAATTTATGAAAAGACCGTATTTTTGAAAGATTATCCGTAGTTTTGTAATTTTTTAGTTAACTGTATAAGTGAAAAGATTTTTCTTTTCTTATACATTTCTGAAAAAAGTCCCTAGAAAATAGGGTGTTTTTTGACAAAAATTTTCAACAACATAGTTCTGCTTTGTTTTTTTTTCACGTTTATATGTTCTTCTTTCATGCATAGTTTTTTATTTTTCTTTTTAGCTTTACAATGTTTTCTTGTTCTTGTTCTTGTTCTTCTTCTTATTATTATTATCATCATCATTCTATAACTATTTTATTTTTTATATTATTCTGCTTTTATAAAAGTCATGGTGGAAAATTAAGAGTAATGTTATTTTTATATGTTATTTTTTTTATTGTTGTTGCTTCAACTTTCTGTTTTTATGAGGTTGTTCTATAATGGTTGTTTTTTGTTGTTTTGACAATTGTTTTTTTTATTCATCATTATATTTTATGAGGTTGTTTTGATTGTTTCGGCGGTTGTTTTGGTAAAAAAAAAAAAAATTTGTTATTTTACGGATTGTTTTATGGTTGTTTTGGTGGTTATTTCACAGTTGTTTTATGGTTGTTTTGATAGTTATTTTTAGTTTTTTTTTGTTGCTTCAGCTTTATTTTTTTATGGGGTTGTTTTGGTTGTTTCAACAGTTGTTTTGGTTGAAAATATTGGTTGTTTTGGTTAAAATAAATCTAAAGCGTTGTTTGTCATATATGTTTTTGGTTGTTTTGCTTGTTTTAGCAGTTGTTTTGGTTAAAAAAATTAATTATTTCAATGGTTGTTTTTTGCTGTTTTAGCGATTATTTTTAGTTATTTTTGGCTAATTTTTTTATGCTTCTTCTTCATTTTTTAAATCAACTACAAAACAGCTTTAAAAAAATTTAAAGCAACTAAAAGAAACAAAAAAACCAAAAAATAACTACAAAATTACCAAATGAATATAAGATAAGTCTACCTCTCCATTCCATATATGTTTTTTTAGGACACTTATAGAACAAATACAATACAAGATACCTATCTAACTATTTATGTTAGTTACTATGTTAAGGACCTGTTTGGTTCACATTTTGAATTTGGATTTATTATTGTTATATATATATATATATATATATATATATATTGAAAATTTTATTAAAAAATAATAACTACTTAGCTAAAATATATTTTTTTTAAAAAATTATTTCATTAGTAAGCTAGTCCTAATCCTAGTAAAAAAAAATGAAATTATTTTAGAAGTCAAGCTAGTGGTTGAATTAAAATTTTAACCAACATGCAACATATAATATATATTTAACCAAACAAAATTATAAAATCTTATTATGGAATATATTTTTAATTATGTCACATTACACTTTCAAGAAAATATATTTGGCTTAATTGGTAGCCAGTCAATTAATACATTACAATAATGATATATATGAATTAAGAAGCATTTTAATTTGGTAGTGAAGCAATATAATTAGATCATGTGTGTAAATTATAGCATGAAGAATTAGTTAATGAGACAGAAATATTAGCATTTAAGACTACAATTAGTTTAAAATTTCAAGATTTCACTCACACCGCAACGACTGTTAGTCCAATCAAAATTCAAACTAATACTAGTGATGACCAACGAAAATTGTACCTCAAAAATACGTTGTTTTCATTCCACAAATAAGAGCAGGTATTTTTGAAAAAAAAAAAAAAAACTCTCTAAATATAAGAGAAAAAGTCAACAAAAATCTTTTTTTAGTTATTTTTAAAAACCTCCCTAAATATATTTATGGGCCGGCCCTTAAAATATCTGGGCTCGGATTGGCTTCAATGGATCCTTATATTGGGCCTAACACATTTCACATCAACAACTTACTGCAGGACGTTGCTTTGTTGTCGCTAAACAATTGGTTCCGTTTTAACAATGGCGGCAACTACATTTTCAACAATGGACGACGACGATAACCGCTCTGTTCTCGCCGAGCAGCGCCGCGAATTCATGGCGGCGCAATCTATGGATTCCGACTTAGATTTCGCTTTTCAACTCCAACTCCAAGAAGCCATCAACGCTTCCCTTTCCATCCTTCCTTCATCATCAACCTCACCGCCAGCAGCACCACCACTACAACAACAATTGAACCAAAACGACACCGTATCACCGCCTTTTCTGCAATCGCAAGAGATAACGAAACTTCAGCAAGAATTGAACGATCGGAATCTATCCGAACTGGAATCGCGCAAGATCAAGGAGGACCTGGACCGTCGGATTCACGATCAGAAACTCGCGCGCGAGATACTGAGAATTCCGGAGGGTGATTGGCGCGAGTGGGGTGATAATTTTGAGAAACCTTATGGAGATGGGAGCAGCAGCAGTCATATAAGTGTTGGTAACGAGGATAGTGTTTTCAGATTGTATTTTAAGGGATTGATTAGTGAGGAGAATATGAAGGAGAATAAGGTAATTTTGGCGGGAATTGGAGTGGCAATCTGTGACCCAATTGATAATTTGGTATTTGAAATAAGGAAGCCATTGATTGGGAATGGAATGAGTCGACAAGCTGCTGAGATTAAGGCTTTAATTGAAGGGCTCAATGCTGCTTTTGCTTTGGAGCTTAAGAGGATTGTGATTTATTGTGACTATAACCCACTTTTTCAATTTGTAAGTATTTTATTATTATTGTAAAGGTTGATATTTTTGTGTGTTTGTGAAGTTCTGTGCTTTTTTTTTGGTACCCTTTAATTTCAAGAATTGAGATATGTTTTTGTTGTGTTTGGAAAGCTCAAAACTTGCAAGAATTTAGTTTAGTAGATCTTCGTGTTTCTAAAGATATAAGAGTTGGTAGAATTCGGTTATTTCATCTTAGGAGGAAAAAAAAAAGGGAAAAGAGAAATTTTGAAGTGATAACATTTTGTTAAGATTTAATTGGATTGAACTATTGCATTTTTTGGTTAGAAGAATTGAGAATGTTAAGTTGATTATGTGCCTTTAGCAAGGATTGGACCTGCTTATATTATGTCATGAGGCAGGCTTTGTTCCTTGTGCTGCAAAACTCGAAGAAATAGTTGATGCTGTTGAGCTTACCTGGTATCCTGATCGTGTGATACTGGATTTCAATTTGATGCTGATATATTTCTTTACATGCTTGAACTGTAGAGATTTTAGTGTTGTGTTCTAGTTTTGTTATTTTAGCTCTGGACAGTCCATGAAAAATGCTTCTTAGCTTTATAAATGCGTATGATGTTTTGTTTTAATCATTTAATGTTTTGCAAAAAAAATCGTTTGAATTCATAGTATGATACGCAGATTATTGGAAGATGGCCACCGAAGCAGCGCAAAGTTGCAATGTTAGTCAATCAGGTGTCGCTTCTTCAAAAAAAATTTACATACTGCAAGTCCACCCTTGTGCCGTGTAATAGTATCAAATATGCATTTAAACTTGCAAAAGATGCAATAGTTTCCCAGGTCGCAAGACCTGTAGAATCAAGCCATGGCAGGACTCTTCAGGAGAAATGTGTTATCTGTTTAGAAGACACAGGTGTCGAACGCATATTTTCAGTTGATGGATGCCAGCATCGATACTGTTTTTCTTGTATGAAACAACATGTCGAGGTGAAGTTGCTTCATGGCTTATTCCTAAATGTCCTCATGAAGGCTGTAAGTCATAGCTTAATGTTGATTCTTGACAACCAAATTAATTGAGATGATGAGCCAAAGAATAAAAGAAGCTTCAATTCCCGTGTCAGAGAAAATTTACTGCCTATATCCGAAATACTCAGCATTCTTGTCAAGAAAAGAGGTTTCTGATGGTTCTGAACATTATGGTGCTCGGAAATGCTTGAAATGTCATGGCCTTTTTTGTATCAACTGCAAGGTCCCCTGGCATAGTAATTTGACATGTGACCGTTACAAAATGTTAAAACCTAACCCACCTGCAGAAGATGTAAAGCTGAAGTCACTGGCTAGGAGTGAGCTATGGCGCCAGTGCGTGAAATGCAATCATATGATTGAACTTGTTGAAGGTTATTATCACATGACTTGTAGGCACTACTCATCTTCCTTTCAATTTGATATCATTTCATGCAGTAGGCAAATACCTATTTTCTTGTCTAA
>CATIWK010314854.1:0-16750 GCA_949634005.1 Mallotus japonicus | reverse complement strand
AGAGGCACAAGATTTGATTGTCGTTTAACTCATTATCATTTTGCAAAGATGGGACTGATGTAATTGGTTGTATACTCATGATCAGTTTGTTCAAGGATAAGATTTTACTGTCATTTTATAGGTTAGTTCGGTATATTTTTTATTTTATTTTTTTCCTTTTATTTGTTAGGAGTGCTATATCTGTCTCTGCCCATATGAGGATGGAGCTGAGCTTCGTGCACTCCCTTGTATCCATCATTTCCACTCGACAGGTATTGTGAAATGGCTCAAGATGAATGCTACATGTCCTAGGCTCTTGCAAGTATAACATTCTCAAAGTCAAAGGAAATGATCAGCAACCAGTTGAAAGATATTGTACCATGAAATTTCCATCTTCAAAAACACCAAGAACCACAGTTGTGCGATATGTTGCTTCTTGCATTCCGTCCTTGTTAACTTCAACAATGTCGTATTCTGTGAACTCGTGACCCATTTTATTTTTAAGAAAGGCACAAACCTTCTCGATTATGTTTAATTTCCTCCAATAATTTAATATTACAACTAAAATAATGTATTTTGTTTAACACTCTTTTATAATAATTATTATCATATAATTTGCATGATGTAAAGAAAAAATATAAAATAGATGCCTCATTTTTTATAATAATTATTATCATATAATTTGCATGATGTAAAGAAAAAATATAAAATAGATGCCTCATTTTTATAATATAATTTGCATGATGTAAAGAAAAAAATATAAAATAGATGCTTCATTTTTTATAATAATTATTATCATATAATTTACATGATGTAAAGAAAAAATATAAAATAGATGCCTCATTTTTTTATAAATATAACTAGTAAATAGGGAGGTTAGAGTTCGAATCCTGCACCTCAGATACACTTGAAAAAAAGTTACCACTTGACTACTATATAAATTTTTAGTATATAAAAATTAATTATAAATATATATTTATATATAAATAATATTGATTCCAATTTTTTTAAGCCAAACACTTTATTAATATTTTTATTCTATTTCTGATTTCTCTTTATTTTAATTTTTACTTTGAAATGTGAACTAAAAGACCTCTAAATTTTTTTAAAAAATATTTATGTTAAAGTCGTATGAAATCATGTAAAATTAATAATAATCTAAAATAAATATAATAACTTATGGAATCAACGAAGTATTCATACTTCTTTTAAGCAAACAAACTATCCAGTAGGATGCTAAATGTGCATTAATTTTAAATATTTTGAAATTATGCACATTCAAAAACATATTTGTTAATTGTAAAATTATGCATATTAAAAAGCTCAATGAAGATTTTGCCTACAGTTATTAGGTTAGGCCAAAATGAAGAAAAAATATTCATAAAAATGTTTTGTCCCTTTATACACAAAATAATTTAACTTAATGATTTCTCTTTATTCCTGTTGCAAGTATAACATTCTCAAAGGAAACAGCTGGGTTCATCCCGATACCTGCAATTTGATATGTACCGAAGAAATCAGGGCAAAAGGAAAGGCTTCTCAAAATGCCTGTGAAAAACACAATCTACGGAATTAATCAATGGAGCTGCATCAAGTTTTTTTTCCGGCCTTTAGAGTTGGCTTGCTTCTTCTTCTGTATTTATTTGTTTGACACACCTGCAATAGAAAATGGAGTACCAGTTTGCAGGCTTTCTAGTTACTCTAGCTGAATAGTTTTACAGGCTTTGTCACTACATGGCCTAATATACATAGCGCAACATTTATTTTTCTTCCCTGTTTTGTATAATGTCATTGTGGCAGCTGTGTTGCATTGTATCTTTTTCCTTATCAAATTATCGACCTCGAAATAGCACTATTACAGACATGCTTAGAATTGTTGAATAATGTCATCAAACGTCTACGTACGCAGCTATATGATTCCTTTATTACGGCGACACTAGTATTTTCCAGGATCCATGTGCCGCTGTACCGGTTCAAAAGTTTTGAAACATCCATTCTGGCTCTAAATTGATAAATAAGGTCACAAAAAGTGTTCTCTTTCTTCTCTCAATTGATAATATGAATCCATGTGGGGGGATAGTTCTACACCTATTTGGTTCCATCCATGAAGATCAAAATAACACAGATTACAAGCACACCCTAATCCACAGCACTATCTTTACATGGAAGAGGACAGTAGGTGTGATCAAATTAAAAACTAGAATTGACTTGATCCATATATTAGGATTTTCCATTTTAATTGCATAATAGAATTGGCTTGTATAAAAAAAAAAAAAAAAAAAAAAAAACCTCAAAATTTTGGCATAGTTTTTTTTGTACTATTTGACAGTCAATTTTTGTCATTCAGTTTGAAATCATATTTCTTCTAATCTACATTTGTTGGATATCAGCTTGGCTGAATCTCTACAATATGACTGTGTATATCAAATCTAGTTCATGAACACTTCGATTCAAGCAAGGCACAAAATCAGCATAACATCAATGTACACCCTGTGTTGTTAACATATTTTAGTCAGAAACTTTGTAAAGAATTTGTCATCTTGACACATACACTGGTAGTTGATAAAATAAAGAAAAAAAAAATTGTTAGAATGATGTGAATGCCATGTCTCTTTCCCATGAGTTTTACAATGATACAGTTGCATTCTTAGAAAGCATATAATCAAATCGCGTTCAGTAATGAGAAGACTAAAGAATGGCATGCCACTTCATCGAACAGAGAAGAAGAGTAAAAAGTGTGGAGACATCAGACTTGTAGCTAAGATTATCAGTAATAGCAATTATTTTGAAAAAGGACATTTTTGGTGAAATGAAATGCAAATAAACATGAATTCCTGCAATATTGTTATGATGTGTCCCGTAGACAGAAATAGATGGATAGAAAACTAAAAGAATAAATTGGCCAAAATAATTAAAGGTTGTATTTTTTCACATAGAGGATTTAGGAAGAGTTATGTTTATATAGTAGATAAAGACAACTTTTTATTATAATAAATTACCGTTAATTTAATATAACTAAGGGTGGTGTCTTTTACAAATCGCGTGATTGACACCCATTAGAACTCTATAAATACATCAATGAATTACGTTTTTTAAACATTGTAAATTTTTTAATTCTTCTCCTCCATATCTTACATCTATGTGATATCCAGTCTTACAATATTATCACAATCTTTCTCTACAAACTTTCTTGAACCTTCAAAAACAAATAAAACTTGTTGTCAAACGAGCACGAGAAGGATGATTTCAAGACAGCCAAAAAGCAAATAATGAAAAATAGCTATCAAAACATGCAAACAAAAAAAAATAACAAGAAAGAAAACCTCAACTATAAAAAGGAACAAATTTCAAACCTCAAAATTGATAAGGCAAAACTGCACACAACAATACTCGTAGACTCTGATCAAATGTACAAAGCAACCAGACTGTAGCTAAGAATATGACCACCAATCCTGATGAAAAAGTGTCACTTTGAATAAGGGCAGTATTTAGTAGCTATGTACCCCATATTCTTATTTAAATTGACAAATCCTAAAATGAATTTTTAATTTCCTCCAATAATTTAAGATTGAATAAATATAATCTACAACAAAAAATAATGTATTTTCGTAACCCACTTTTATAATAATTATTATCATATAATTCTAATGATAACATCATGCAAATATCACTCATCACTCATTAATAAGTCATAAAATTTGTGAATCACTTTAATCATTAAGTTTTCATGTACTTATTTACATGAAAACTTTAACCTTATTATGAATATGTAATTTCTTTACTGGACTTAATAATTCTAATCGTGTCTTTTGCCCCAAAAAAAAAAATTCTAATCGTGTGTACTTAATACATTAATATATACTACTTTACATTAAAATTGTGTAGTTCTTATCATGAATATGCAATTTCGAAAAAAAAAATATATGCAATTTCGTATTATTTACTCAATACTTAATACCAAATTAGTATTATATATATTTACTTAATCTTATAATTAATTAATAATTTAAATTATATTTACTTAGTACTAATACTTAATAAAATAATAATTAATATCAAAACTATGCATTTTTGTTATTCTAATACTAATTTATATAAAAAATTATATAGTTTTTAATAATTTTAATTATATTTCACTTAATACTAATACTAACTAGATGTATATTCGCATGTTGCGCGGATTGCTTATTAATAAATTATTTATTTATATTTTAATATATTTTATTAGTGAAAATTTTAAATTATAGAATATATATATAAATGATAAAATTTACATAGAGGGTTTTATATAGATTGAAAAATAGTATAATAAAATTTTCAGCATAAATAAATAGTATAATAAATTTCTATTAATAGTGTAATAAATAGTATAGAGGTTTACTTTGAGGTTTAATAATGTTACACATAAAGTTTTAGAAGTGAATATTGAAATATAAGATTAGTTATAAATTTAATTTTTGTTACCATAGTTTTTTAGCTATAA
Source organism: Mallotus japonicus (assembly GCA_949634005.1). Classification (NCBI taxonomy): domain Eukaryota; kingdom Viridiplantae; phylum Streptophyta; class Magnoliopsida; order Malpighiales; family Euphorbiaceae; genus Mallotus; species Mallotus japonicus. The sequence continues at coordinate 12,288 of CATIWK010314854.1, read as the reverse complement.
TAAGATAAGTTTTGAAAATTATTAGATTAGTATTAGAATATATATATATATATATATAGTGTTTTAGTTGAAAAATAATACTAAATAATTATTATATTATTATACTTTTAAATTTTTTTAAAAATAAAATTTTTAATGGTTTGAAAAAAATATTTGAGTGATTTAACGTAGAAAAATATGTAGTATATAAATATCTATAGAATTTGAATAGTATTGAGATATATATAATAGTGTTTTAGTTAAAAATAATATTTTTAATAAAAAATTAGGATTTTTAATAGTTTGACATATTAGCTTTTAGAGTGAATACTTAAATATAAAGATAGACACTTGTCAAATTTTTTGTTTAATGACTTTAGAGCTCAACATTTAATATATATATATGCCAACAAAATTATGTGAGTTTATCATTAAACTATCTATTTTTTTTTACTTAATAATTTTAATTACATTAATACTTAATATAATATTTAGACCACCATACTCATCCTTGTCTACCATTATAACAAAATTACAGATTTTATGAAATATACAAATAAAATGACAAAAGTTATGAATTTTTTTTGTTTTTACTTTTTCTTTTTAGTAAAATTCTGGAGTTTTAGAGGAGACTAGAGATAAAAATTAATGGGTTGTTTGTTTCATGAAAATAAAGATGAGAATTGAAATTAAAATGAGTGATTTTGATTCTTAGTGTTTAGTTGACTAAAATTTTGCATAAAAACAGGAATAGATTTTCCATCAATAGAAATCATCATTCCTTTTATGAGGATAAGGAATGAATTCTTATTCTCATGGGAATCATGTCAAATTGGTCAAATATTTAAATATTATCATATATTATTAAAATTTATGAAACATAGTATATTATTTGAAGCAATGAAATGAAATTTATAAATTAATAAAAATAATTATTTTAATATTTAAATAAAAAATATTTTTAAAACTTTTTATAATAACTTTAAAAATTATAATAATATTTTAGTAAATATTAATAAATAATTTTAAAAATAATTTTTAATAGATAATTATAATACTTATTTTTAGTATAAAAAAATTAATTATAATATATTTTTATAAATAAATAATATTGATTTTAATTTGTTTGTAAACTAAACACTTTATTAATATTCTTATTCTATTTCTAATTTCTTTTTATTTTGATTCCGATTCTGAAATATAAACTAAATCACCTGAATTTTTTTAAAAATATTTATGCTAAAATCATATGGATTCATGTAAAATTAATAACCTAAAACAAATATAATAACTTTTTTTTTGTTTTGATAAGAAAACAAATATAATAACTTATAGAATCGACGAAGCATTCAGATTTCTTATAAGCAAACAAACTACCAAGCTATATGATTCCTTTATTATGGTGGAATTGGTATTTTCCAGGATCCATGTGCCGCTGTACTGGTTCAAAAGTTTTGAAGCTCCATTCTGGCTCTAAAATGATAAATAAGGTTACAGAAAGTGTTCTTTCTTTCTTGCTCTACACCTATTTGGTTCCATCCATGAAAATCAAAATAACACAGATTACTAGCACACCCTAATCCACAACACTATCCTTACATAGAAGAGGAGAGTAGGTGATCAAATTAAAAACTAGAAGTGACACTTCATTCATCCATGCTTTTTCCATGTAAGGATTTTCTATTTTAATTGCATTATAGAATTGGCTAGCAAAAAAAAAAAATGCTTAATGATATAGTTTTTGCATTATTTCAGAGTCAAATTTTTTACATGCAGTTTGAAATCATGTTTCTTCTAATCTACATTTGATGATAATCTCTTTCTAGTTCTCCCTGCATAGCAGCTTGGCTGAATCTCATGAACGCTTCCTCCAAGCAACTCACAAAATCACCATGACAAATTTAACATGTAAAAAATTAGTCATCTCACACATATATTTCTAGTTGATAGAATAAAGGAAATTTTTTTTGGAATGATGAATGACATGTCTCTTTCCAGTTGCATTGTTAGAAAGCATATAATCAATCGAGACGACTAAAGAATGGCATGTCACTTCATCAAGCACAGCAAAAAGTGTGGAGATATCAGACATGTAGCTAAGATTTTCAATAATAGTAATTATTTCGCTGTTATTATGTATCCTAGATGGATAGAAAGCAAATAAAACTTGTTGGACTCGACTACATTGCAGCTCCCTTAGCCAAGAATATGAAGTCTCACTTTCTTCATCGATGAGCCCCATAACCTTGTTTCCGAAAGCAACCATTTCATTCATAGAAAGTTGTAAAATCAGACCAACGACAAAAAAACCTTTCCCATCTTAGAATTTTAATTTCCTCCAATAATCCAAACTTGAATAAATATATATAATCTACAATCAAAGTAATGTATTTTGGTAACAAACTTTTATAATAATTATTATCATGTAATTCTAATGATAACATCATGCAAATATCACTTATCATAAGTCATAAATTTTGTGATTCACTTTAATCATGTTTAAAAAAAATTATAAAATATACACCTCATCTTTCTTTATAAATATAATTATTATAGGGACTTTGTTCCTATTTCACCAGGTGAAAAATATCAATTTAAATTAATTAATTGAAATTTTTATAGTAATAAAGTAAAAAAAAAATAATTATATTAAAAAATTATATGTTTCGAATTTTTTTTTGAACTTAATAGAAATTCAATTTGTTGTATGCTCTATTGCTTTTTTGTATGTATTTATTTTCAACTTGACTAAATTTAACTTGAGTTTTTTTTAATAATTTGATTAAATTTAATTTGAGTTTATTATTACATGGAACATGCAATTGCAACCTCCAATTAAATTTTTATTTATTTTTAAAAAAATCGAAAGAAATAGTAATTTTTACAAATTCATTTGACTAAAACCATGTGTAGAAGTAAAAACATTGGGTTATTATTGAAGATCCCCACTTGTCTGTGTCAGTTTACAAATATGCGTACCTATGTGGTTGATTTTGATTATTTTTGGACTTCTGTCCGCAAAACAAACACATGTTTCAAGTGTGTGAATTCATCCTTATCGCCATTATTATATTATTGTCCTTGTTTTTTTCTCCTATTTTTTCTCATTTTCACCTACGTATTTTCACTCTCTTTCTCTTCACCATTGTTTTATTGTTTGAGATAAGATAACCACAATTTTTTTATTTTTAATAATGCCAATTACGTTTCTCAAATTTCTTTAATCATCAAAATAACATATTTTGTTCAAAAAAAATAAATTCTTTAATCACCACAAAATTATTAATCTAATTTAACTTCTAAGTATATTAAAAAATATATTGCTTAAAAAAAATATATATTAAAAAAATATAATACTATCATTAAAAATATGATATTATTTTTACTCTAGTAATGTTAAAAAATTCTAATAAGAATATATATCATATAAAATTTTTAGTAAATTATTAAAATAATTATTTCAGAAAAAATAATTTATACTTAGAAAAAAATAAAAATAACATATTCTTGAAATGAAAAAAATAATATTTAATAATTTTTTAAAAATTGTCAAAGCATTTTTTTTAAAACTGGAGATGGAAAGAGAAATATCAAATTCTTAACCTATTAATATTTTAACAAAAAATATATTTTAGTCTACTCAACCTTTGACATCAAAATTTATTTGAACTGTAAAATTATTAGCATAACTTTTTACTTTTATAAAAAATTAAATATTCTACTAATATACAATAAATGGTTTTTTTAATATATATATACTCCATCCATTTCAAGCTAATTGTTGCTTTTTTAAATAAAAAAAAATTCAATTATTTGTCACTTTTATATATCTAATGCAATATTAAATTTTTCTTTTCTATTTTATCATTATATTAACTTTATCTATATTGACAGATTCTTACCTACATTGGGTATATTTTTATCTAGTGGTAGGATTTAAAACATAAGACACATGTCTTATTTTTATCAATTAAGTTAGTAACATTTGGATGATGTGTCTTAAATCCTACCATTAGATGTAATATACCCAGTGTAGGCAAGACTTTTCCATCTATATTAATTGATTTTGCAAAATTCTATAAGTCTTTCTAATATTTTTAAATTTTTTTTTTGAAACATCATTATATTTACAACTCAAGATTACACTATATATATATATATATATATATATATATATATATATATATATATATATATTAACTAATATTATTATAGATATATAGAGTGTGAGATATTTGATGTAGTGTACAAATAAAGCCATTAGCCTTGTTTTGTGCCTCCTCTAACCACTTGAGTTAGGGATCATTGCTCTAATAATTTTAAATTGTTGGAGTATTAAGATAAGGTGGAAGTAATTGAATATTAAAATAGGTGGAAGTAATTGAATTAACTAATACTTTGGAGTATTAAAATAGGTGGAAGTGTGAGTGGAGTAAGAGAATGTGTCACAATTATTTTGAATATATTTAGAAAAAGGTAATTTTTTTTTGAACGAAAGAGAAAGGTAATTTAGTCCTATTTAACTATTTTTTCTCTATAATTAATCTTATTAGGCAAAATATCTTCTTTCACATCTGAACTTTATCACTTTGGTCTATTGCACACCTCAACTTTATTTTTTTCCTATTACAGAACTTTTTTTTTTTCTATTACACACAAATTTTTTGATTCTATTGATCGTATGAGTTGTCAGCGTGGACAAGCACTTGAAGTTCAATAGAATCAAAAATTTTAAATTCATACGTGTAATAGAAAAAAAATAAAAGTTTATATATGTAATAGGAAACAAATAAAATTGAGGTGTATAATAAACCAAAGTGATAAAGTTCAAGTGTGAAAGAAGGTATTTGGCCAATCTTATTAAATGCCTTAAAATACCGAAAAAATGACAATTAATTTGAAGCAAAGAGTAGTAACTTTATTAAACCACTTCAATAAACTGTTTTACGGCAAAACGCAAATCAAGTTTCGGTCATCCCCAACATCACACTCATGTCAACAAACGAATGGCAATCCGGTAATTCCGTGGTTGATCGAAGGTCAAAATCGTACGAAGTCAACCCTATAAAATCTATTCACATCCCCTTATTTTCCTTTCTTTTTTTCCCCATCTCTCTCGTTACAAACTAAAAATTAAAATCCAAAAAAAAAAAAAACTAAAAAAACAAACAAACAGAACAAAAATGGATCCTTTTGAATCATCAAACGTCAACAACAACGAAGATCACCAAATCGCCCATAACACCAACACAGATCACGGCTGGCAGAAGGTCACCTACGCTAAAAAGCAGCGAAAGCAGAAACCGGCGGACTCCTCCTCCGCCGCCGCCGCCGCCGCCAACGGTAAATTGCACGGAGCCGCCGACAAGCCGAGTGTATTCCGCTCGTTAGAGCAGCAATCCGAGGAGCGACGTCGTCGGATTGTCGAATCTCAAAAGGCTGCAAATGTCGTTGAAGCAGCTCCGGTGAGATCGAAACACCACCGATCTGATGATGATGATGACGATGATTACGACGATAGCGACGATGCTGCTGCGGCGGCTAAAGGAAATGAGAAGGTTGAAGAGAAGAAATCGAAGCAAAAGAAGGCGAAGAAACCGAAGGTGACTGTTGCTGAAGCTGCCGCTAAGATCGATGCCGCAGATCTCGCAGCGTTTCTCGCTGATATATCGGTTAGTGACGTTTGCATTGTGTTATATACTATTTAAATTTGATTGGAGGAATTGAAAAATGTTGTGTTTAATTTGATTGATTGATTTGATTGTGATTTGTTTTGTGATTTAGGGATCGTATGAGGGGCAACAGGAGATAATGTTAATGAGATTTGCCGATTACTTTGGGAGAGCGTTTTCTGGTGTTAGTTCAGCTCAGTTTCCTTGGGTGAAATTGTTTAGGGAGAATACTGTGGCTAAAATGGCCGAGGTAAGTTGTTGTGATTTTTCTTCATGTTATGCAATTATACGAGAGTTATACGAGATTGTGGTGACTCGCGCATTGTTTACAATATATTTTTTGCATGAATTTAATTCTATTTGTGGGAAATTATGTCGCTTTTGATTTGAAACAATTTCATTTCTTTTAAAATGCCTTCAATAAAAGTGCTTTTTGTTATTAGTTAAAGTTGAAAGAATTGAATTTCAGAAACTATAATCTTTCAAAACATTGGAATCACTTTTGAATTGAATTCTTGCAGAACTGTTGATACCATTTCATTTCTTTTAAGTATACATTTAATAAAAATGTGTTCCTTTTTTTTCATTTGAAGTTGAAGGAATTGAATTCTAGCAACTATGATCTCTCAAAACATGAAAATTGATTGAATAGAATTCAGTTGAATTTAATTTCTTGCATTTTGAGACTTTCCAAACACTGTATAAATGAAATTTCAAATATTTTAATTGATTGCATTGAAATTGTGAAGCTCACACTTTCTATTTTTACTTGTCTCTGTCTGTTGGTTTTCTAATATGAATCTGGAAATAGCAGTGTTGTTTGCCTGCTGGAATTTGCTTTATTATTTTTGTGATTGTCGAATTTTTTGGATTCAAGATCCATGTATATTTTGCATTGGAATGTTTTGATAGATTATACTTGTGACGTATACACTGTTCAGCCCTTATTTATTGGCATAAATTTTTTTTTACCATCTCCAATTAGATTTCAATACATTTTTAAAACTACTGATTACAATTTTATTAGTTTGGTTTGTCTCAATTAGAGCATTATGTTGGTTTATATAACATGTTCAGTTGATATTATGCAATATATTTTTCATGTTTTTTAATTTTGCTGATGCAAAATGCTTGAATTTTTCTGCCTTCTGCCTTTGCATTTATTTTGAACTAATTAGCTATTTTATTTCTGACAGATTCCGCTGTCTCACATTTCTGATGCTGTTTATAAAACATCCATAGACTGGATTAACCAACGCTCTATTGAAGCACTTGGTTCCTTTGTGCTATGGTCATTAGACTGCATTCTCCAAGACTTCAGCCAGCAAACTGGTTCTAAGACTGCTAAAAAGGGTGCGCAACAAGTATCATCAAAATCTCAGGTAACTTGTCTGAGGGATAACATGTTTTTTTCTCTTCTTGATATCTTTGTACCTAATGCCTATCTAACCTGGCTTTTTTAGGGTGAGATTGATGAGTTGTGTATTGTTGATCTGTATTTGTTTATTTTCTAGCTGAACATAGGCTAATCCCATCCTTTGTTAGAGCCAAGGTTGTTCCTTAATATGTTGACATTTTGGACATTCATTGTATTCATACTTGGTAATTTAGGATTTTTGCTAACCATTATGGCGTAGGCAGTTACAATAGTTTGTGAGCCTTCGGATTATTGAAAAGGAACTTTGAGTTTATACCTCGCTGGAATTCATGCTTCCATTGCCTTTTTCTTCTATATCTAGATCTACCTTCCTTACCCCTAATGAGTAGATATGATATTTTCCCACTTTGTGACGATACAAAACATGCACACAAACGATGACATAAATAACCAGCTTGTTCGATTCCATTTTGGGGGTATTCTTGTGATGGTTTATTGAAAAAAAGGAGAAGCTGTAAACCATGGTCAATGCTGGTCATTTCTTGGAAAATGAACAACTCTAAATTGGATTTTGGGATTCACTTCATTTATTTTCCTTGTAACACTAATTGGCTCCCCCTACCTCTCTCCCCCTCTCAGACCAATTAGTTTGCATCTACGCAAGATTTTTTTTCTTTTTCTTGCTCTATAGCTTCAGCTTGTGTGCTCTAATTTTATTGTGTTTTGCTTCGAAATCTTTTTATTTCCTTCTAAATGTGTATTTCTGTTTTAAATGTATGCATCGTTTGTGTGGTTAGTAGATCACTTAATCAATTGTTGACGTATTAGCAAAATGACAGGTTGGTATGTTTGTGGTCCTAGCTATGGTGTTGAGACGAAAGCCTGATGCTTTAGTTAATGTATTGTCTACCTTGAGGGAAAGTTCAAAGTACCAAGGACAAGACAAGCTTCCAGTTGTTGCATGGATGATAGCCCAGGTAAATGAATGACAATATCAAGTTAGCACCTGACAGGATCAGCATTTATATCAGCTTATTTTTTTCTTTTCTTTTCTTTTTGGAGATAATTTACACCTTAGATATGGAATTTTGTTTATAGGTCTCTCAAGGAGATTTGGCTGTAGGGTTGTATGCATGGGCACACAACCTCTTGCCAATAGTGAGTGGCAAAGGTTCTAATCCACAGTCCAGAGATATAATTTTGCAGCTAGTAGAAAAGTATGCCAGCTTTGTAGTTTTGCTTTCCTTTTCCATTTATCTTTGCTTTCAATTCTTCAATCATTAGGAAATTGTTTATTTGTTTGCAGAATTTTATCTTCCCCTAAGGCTCAGACAATTTTAGTGAGTGGTGCTGTTAGAAAGGGGGAGCGCTTGGTGCCACCTTTTGCATTTGAGATACTATTGCATGTGACATTTCCTGCATCTTCGGCTAGAGTAAAGGTGGCTTCTTTGGAATTTACAGAACCTTTTGAATTTGAGATGCTATTGTAGATTCGATGCTCTTACTTTCTGTTGCATGTTGTGATTAAAGCAGGCAACTGAGAGGTTTGAGGCAATTTATCCCACATTAAAAGAGGTGGCTCTGGCTGGCTCCACCGGAAGCAAAGCAATGAAACAAGTATCACTGCAGATACTAAATTTTGCTCTTAAAGCAGCGGGAGAAAGTATGGGACTCGAATTTATTTGCCTTAAAATATTTGCTTGCTTTATTTATGAAAAAAATGTTAGTTCCTAAATCTTTGAGTGAACTTTGAACTTTTTGACAGGCAATCCTGAGTTATCCAAGGAAGCAGCTGGTATTTGTATCTGGTGTTTGACCCAGAATGCTGAATGCTATAAGCATTGGGTGAGCTGTTCTATTTCTTATCAGAGACTATGGCTGTTTTTATATTCATTGTTTTCTGTTCCTTTACTTGTTTTTAGTAATCCCACTGTGCCAAACTTATTTACTCACTGTAAGCTGGTGAAACAGAATAAGGTTTACCAGGAGAATCCAGAAGCCAGCGTTGCTATCCTTAAGAAACTTTCTGAGGAATGGAAGGAACTCTCAGTCAAACTCTCACCTCTTGATCCTCTGAGGGAAACTCTCAAGAGTTTTAGACAGAAGGTAGTCCCTCAAACTTTTTATATAATTTGGCAACTATTGTAGTGTTTATATGTGAATACGGTTTGCTTACCAACTCATATGCATTCAATAATTGAAGTGTTATATAGAGTTTATTGATAACCACCATTGCTAGAGTTTCTAATTCTGGCTTCTTTATTTTTACTGCAGAATGAGAAAGCAATGGCAAGTGAAGAAGATGCTGCTAAACATGCACTCTTCAAGGAAGCTGACAAGTATTGCAAGTCAATATCAGGAAAGTCATCCCGTGGCCATTTCTGTACAAAAATGGCTGTTGCTGTCGTTGCGCTGGCTGTTGGTGCTGCCATAATCTCCCCAAATGTGGAGTCCTGGGATTGGAAGAAGTTGGCTGTATTTGTTAACTCCCAATTCTCTTATTGAGTGGGATGTTCTATGCGCATCAGCAACCATTGATGCAAAGCATCAAATTTGTTCTTAGAGTACTAGTTTTCTTCAATTTTGTACTTTTGATTCTGACTAAGAGGAAGGGAAAAGTTTTCAACATAATGTTAGGGTTCTTTATTTGGTGATTTGCATACTGTATGAGAAAGGTAGGCTGTTACAGTGTTACATTGTTGAGAAAACATGCAGTGTTCAGGAGAAATAAGCATTTGGTGGTGGGTTATTGTTTCTTTTACAAAGCATATAAAGGAAAATATATAGTTTGATGTGAAATTACGACTGTATCTGATTAAACTGAACGCTAATTGTAATTGCAAAATCCAATCTAATACATCATTTTGTTTTTATATTATTCATATTTCATCTGGAAATAAACAAAACCTTGTAAAATTGTGGAGGTGAAATATAGCTATAAACAAGCAATTTGTTGGGAAAACATGCAAAGCATAGTTCCTGGTTCTTGGTTATCTTGGAGATTGTTTCGGAAGTGAAGAAAAGAAATTATATGGCCTATACAGCAATTCGATATTGAGATGGTTGTGGTAAAATTTCATAAAACAAATCCATCTTGGTGTATGATACAAGAACCTCGTCAAAGGCATAATGAAATTTCAGCAATTTTCAGTCATAATCTTCAGGTGTGGCATAAGGGTACTTGCTATAATCATTTTTTATTTCTGAAGGATTTGCAGGTGTAGACCATGGGTACTTCATTGATGGATCCCTTGGAAATTTCCTGAAGTTCAAAAATGGTGCCCAAAGTAATATCCTGCAACACAGTAGAGAGAAGCAATCATCATCTGTTACTCAGGCATCACTGAACAATTTCCTTTTCTTTTTTCAGGTGTGTATCAACAACCTTTACCAGATTTCAATTCAATTATATATATTTTTTTGGGTCTCTTCACTCTTAAAAAGCTTGGTTAGCTGAACTCAATAGCATTCTAATAGAATCATCAAATTGTTGACAACCATATAAAAAAAGAGGCATACTCACCCTGGAAAGAAAATGAAGGTAAACATGAACTGCAAGTACATTTCAAGGAGCTTTCTCCTGTACCATCTTACTCTCATCCAGTTCATGATGATAGGCTGCAAATTACCAAAACATAACAGTCACCACTGAATTCAGGATCAAATAAGAAGAATAGGGTGAGAATTAATTTTGCAAAAGGTAGCAAATTCACTCACTGGCGTGATGATGAAGTACAAAAAGGCAACAATTGCCCATTGTATCAATACTGTTGTCAAATCTTCTTCATTATTCACTCCAGTAACTGCTAATGCTGGCTGCTCAACCTGTTTTTATAAGTATGCAAACTCAAGACACTGTGATTCATGGCCAAAAAAAATATGCAAGAAGCAGATAAGCAATTTTAACACAGATGATGATTACAAACTAAAATCCATGTCTTACAGTGGCCAAAAAAGCACCAAGTTGAACTGCCAAGCTAAATTTCTTCAAATCATTGGAGTCTTCAGGATTTTTTCTGATACTTGTAACTTTCTGTTTATACACAAGAACAGTTGCGCAAATTTTCATAATTAATTGAGAAATTGCTTTAGCAAAAGAAGATTATAAGTTGAAAAATTTGAAAGAAAGAAAGAAAGAAAGATGGACCTTATCAAGCTTGGAATTTTGGACTGGTTTATATTCAGATGAAACATGGAGAAGAGCCTTTCTGCGGTGAGGAGAGATAGAAGGCAAAGCCTTGGGGATATTGAGGCTAAAAGAGCTGCTCATGCTATTGCTAGAGCTCTTATCTCTATCTCTGATCCCTTATCCTTGTTTAATGTTCTGTTTCATGGCATGGGATGCATCTATATGCATTGGTCTGGCCTCCAAAATGGCAAGGAAGGAAAAAGAACAAAAACTTCACATATTTAGTGCATTCAAGGCCACAGAATGTTCTTTTTTATTTGTCATTTAATCTTCTTTTAGTTTTTGACCATGGATTTTATTTTCTTCTGTTTTCCTAATTTTTTCTAGAAATAAATCCTTAATTTATAAATGGCTTAAAGAGAATTTTCTTCTCTTTCGTGATAAAAAAGATTAAACAATATATATTTTTTAATGAAAAAAATTTAAACATCTTGTGTGTTCTGTACAATTCAAAAAAAAATATTTATTTATATTCTAAAATTAAGAATTAATATTATTTTTTATAAATAAAAATTAAATAACTTAAATAATGGTAGACACAAATCAATGATTTTAAAGTTTAAATTTAATAAAAATTAAATAATAATAACAAATTATTTTTGCCTGATTAAAAATTGATATTATTGATAAAATGTTTATATATCATAATCAAATACTTAAAATAGGTGGCATTCAACTACACTTATAAGTTTTTTAATCATTCAATTTAATTCTATTAATAATTTAATAAGATAAAATTTCATATATATATATTTGGAAAATAAAATTTGAGCAGTAGTAAAAATGAAAAAAATTCAGTTGGGATTTTTTTTAAAGAGTTGAGATGGGTTAATAATTATTAATAAATCTAACAAAATCCAAAAACTTCCACATAGTTCTTTAGGTCCACTTCTTACTCTTCGTTTTCCAAACAATTATCATATTTTACCTTTCAAAGAAAACAATTTTCAAGGGAAAAAAAGAGAGAGAATAATCTAAATATAACTTTTCAAGACACAAATGTCCTAAAAATTTATAGTGGAAGGGAAGCATCTCCTCAATTGAGGCCAAACAAAGAAAAACCCCTCAAA
>CATIWK010314837.1:0-15076 GCA_949634005.1 Mallotus japonicus | reverse complement strand
TGATTGGTCGTCTCAGGTTGCTCCAGTGGGATCAGATCACAAGAATTATTATTCTGATGAGGATGAAGAACATAGATACCAAGAAGACGATGATGATGATGATGAGGTGATTATTCCTTTTTCAGCGCCTATAATTGTTGGTTCTGGACTGGGTCATTTGCAGCCAAGAAAAGAAGTTAATCTATGGCGGAGAAGAACAATGAATCCACCTAAACCTCTTCAGTTAAATGTCAGGACAACGACCTGATTGAAATATTCTTCTTCTCTTCCTTTTTTTTTTTTTTTGATTGCAAGTTTGCAATATTTCGTTCTTTGATTGTATTTATAAGTTATGGATATATTTAAGAAGAATTTGATGAAATTTCATAGATATATATGTAAAATTTAGTACATAAGTATTGGTATGTCCATTACTCTGAATTTCATAAGTGTTAAGCTGGTTGTTTGTTTGTTTTTTTTTTTTTTTTTTTTTTTTTAACAAATGCTTTGGATTGGGTTTAGAATGAGTTATTGATCCAACAAGCAATTGAAGATGGCAGAGAAATGACTTAATAAATTAGATTTAATCAACATTTTTCACTTCTTTTATTTGTTGTTTTTGCTCTTGCTCTTTGTAATAGATTGAATAAGTCCATATTTTTTTTCAAATAACATTAATAAAAAAATATAAATTTTGCTTTTATTTTTAAAATAGTCTAAGCTTTACCAGTAGAAGGATATGTGTTTTTAATTAATTATGATTTAAGTATTATTATTTTGTATTTACTAGTTGAGAGAACCAGCAGTCACAACAGCCAGCTGCCACAATTGAAAATGTAACCATATGAAGAAGGTAAGGAGTAAATCTTCGAGTAATTTCGAAGAAGTTGGTTGTAAGCAACTGTGAATTTTAATACATTGTGAACATGCTGATGACTCTAGCAGCAAGTACTGCCACTACTACTACCCCAAAGGCCCAACAACTTTAATATTGCCTAAAATCCCACTGAGCCTCTGTATCATGTTCATATAATTAATAGCCATTTAAAAAGAATATGTGGGCTTCCTCTGCATCTCTCTCCCAACCCCTTCACCTAATAGTTTTGTATAAAATTATTACATTGATTTGTACCAGCTAAATTATTCCCACCAACTTTTGGGAACATTTTAATCTCATTAATTTCAATGCAAAAGTTCACTCTAGTGAGGCACGCACTACAGTCTGGCATTGTTTCATTTCTCTTTCTCTACCCAGTAACAAGTATTAGCTATATCAGATAGCTCTGGTGGTAGATACTATATCTCATTATAAGAAGGGGTAGGAGGCAACTAAATGGTAGACTGTACTACTTCCTATGCAGCTCCTAGAGTTATTTAATTGACATTATTTCAACCCGATTCGTCATTCTTCATAAGCATTTTAGTGTTGATCGTCAATTATCAAGCATGAAACCAAGAATTTTTTAAAGAAAAAGTCCTTGAGTTTGGTCTTACTCCATACTGCTTAACTGAAAATCTGACGATAAGAATATGAAGAAACAGAGGAGAAAAATATGACCTGAACTTGCATTTCTGCAGCAAACACTAAATATATAGCATAAGAAACAGCTGCATACTTAAAGAAGATTACAAACACAATATATGTAAGTTTCTTCTAAATTAATAGTTTTTAACATTTCTCTATTGTTCAGGTATCAGTCTCCACAGATTGATATATGCCAATCTGTTTGCTCAATACCAGGGACAAATTAAGCATTTCTACCTGCTTAAAAATCCATTTCTAGATTTTAACAAGGTAAATCACAGATCGTGCATCCCATAAATTTCAGGTAAAACAAACCATAATCAAAAGTATGTCTCGAATTTGATCAATGGTTTCTTAGTAAGTTACTCGAACTCCTTGGTATCTAAGAATTTCACCGATAAGCTCACCTTTACCAGAGCCAACGTACCTTCCAGCAATCTTACCATCTCTAATAAACAAGAAAGTAGGCACTTCAACAACGTCCATGTCTTTCAAGAACTGCATGCAGCTATCATTCTCATCACCGTTCATTCTTGCAAACACAACAGTGTCCATCTGCCTCGACAACTTGATAACCGTTGGATACACCTTCACGCATGGTCCACAGTGCTTTAACCCCACATCAAGAACAATCAGCTTATGATCGGCTTTATGAGCATCAATCAGCTTCTCCACATCTTCTCTGCAATGCAGCTGCACCACCTCTGAGTGGTTGTCTCCGTAGTATAACACATCTCCCATGAGTCGATCTGGACCAATGGCTTCCTCTTCATGAATTTTCTCCATGGCTTTGTAGAAACTGAAGTGTGGAACCTTATCTACTTTTTCTCTCCTGCAGAGTTCTCTTGTTTTTTCTGATTCATCACCCATTACAAGGAGGAAATTCACGTCGCTGCAGGTTCTGCTGAGGTCCACCATAAAAGGGTAGATCTTTTGGCTATTTAAGCTGTGGCTAGCAGCATATTCTACAACAACAAGCCTATTCTTAGCCGCTTTAAGAGCTTCATCAAATTCCTCTATACTGTGGATTTTTTGTACTTTTTCATCGCTAATAGGCTTCTTGCTCTTGGTCTCGGGGGCAGCTGTTGCCTTTATGATGAAGTTTGTTCTGTTTGTTTCTATTTTTGTTGATATAGGTTTGTGTTTAGTGGAAAAGGGTAGTAAAAAAGAAGAGCCATGGTAGCAAAGAGGACCGACTCTAGGGATGTTTGAAAGAGATGATGGAGGCTTTGACAGGAAACTTGTGATTGTAGCCATGGCAAAAGAACTGGTGCTTGAAGAAAAGAGTGGGAAGATGGGAGTCTAAAATGAGCACAGAAGACGCAGGAGTAGATCAGTGGAGTTATAAACACAATCTTACTATCCAAAAATGCTAGCCACTCATTGGCTGTGTGGTTCATGTCTTGGGTTTAGCTAGATTTTTCAAGATTATTGCGATGATATCGCATCACTATGGGCCAAATACAAACACTTCATTCTTTAATTTTCGGTGCTCTTCACCAACATGGGCTTTGTCCGGTCATTAGATATTCGTTAGGATACTGATTAGAAAAGCCCAGATTTATAATTTTAACTTAAAGTAAGCCCACCTTACTTAGGCCATAAGAAGAAAACCTAGTGCTTGTCACATTAACATTGACAGTAAGCATTTTCCATGCTAGCTTATCCAATTAATGAAATTATAATGCGAATACGTTGACTAATCTCCTCCAACTTGAAATTTGGATGTCGAAATTGCTGTCACATATTGACAAATCCCAACTCGATATCATGAATTATTCGCATTTTTTGTTCAAAAAAAAAAATTATTCGCATTTTAAGTGTCACAATACGTAGCTTTGAGTTTTGAATTTTCAAGCTGTAATTAATGTCATATCAACAATACTATGCTTCATTGGGCATGATAAATTTGTAGTGTAGAAATTTAAAAAAAAAAAAAGCATGTGTCACAAGGACATGGAATGTAGAAATTCTACAAAGTGGGAAATGTTGAAGAGAGATCGTAGAAGTTTCTTCCTTTGTTTGCATTGTCAACATAACACTTAGACATGAGTTGGGAACTTCCTTTTTCTTTTTTTCTTTTTGTCAAATTAAAAATTTTCCAAATCCAAGGTGGCCCATGAATTTTGTCCCAACACACCGCATTGTCTGTAGTTGAGCCAAGCTTTGCCAGATAAATTCCAAAGAGCTGGCAGGGCTTTTAATTAAGCGTGTCAAGTTCTTTCAAGCTAACTCAAGCTTAGTGGTTTCAGACAGTTCAGAGATAGACAGTTCTTCGAACTTCTGAGCTGGGAATGAAAGGAATAAACCAATGCTTTGCTATGCTTACACCCTATATATTAAACTTAAATTCGATCTAGCCCACCATCGTTTAAAAAAAAATTAATTAACAGAATTGCTTATAGTTCTTGTGAACAAATTAAAAGCCTGCCAGAACTATAGCAGTCCTTCTCCAGGCGCCATTATTTGCCATGAAGATGGTCCATTGAGTCCATGCCGTCCATCTTTATGTCATAAATTCACCAATACTATGCTCCTGCTCTCATCAATATATGGTAATGCTGCTGCCGAATTTAATTATAAAACCTCGGAGAAGATTCACAGCTTGGGACCCTAGTCATCCCCTCAATTAATTATTCAGTTTCACCTCCCTATCATGTCTGCGTACATATAAACTGGGAACACTTCAGCCTTAACTAGCTACCCCATAAGGATGTGTCTCTTTAATACGAGGGGCATGTGTTACAGTATGGAAATTAAATAACATGGGAAAAAAAAAGGAAATTAAAAAGAATCACTAAATATAGATAAGTAACTGATGTGCCTTCTTCTCTTGCATTATACGATGACTCAGCTTCTTAAGTTGACATGCGTTTGTTTGCATGTGTATAGAAACAAAAACACAAACCCAAACTCTTACTACTAAAACAAAAGAAACGCAGCCTTTCTTTCTCTCTGAGAGATAAAAAAAAAACAGCGCAGCCTTCCTGCACAGCAGTTCCTGGCAAGATTTGACCTTAGTTGTTATTAAAATTTCTATAGATTTGCTTCTCTTTTTCTCTTGACAATGCCTCTTTTGTTCGTTCTTTTGAGCTCTAAAGGGTAATTATGCTTCAATTCACAAAACTTGCTCTGCTTTGCTTTTTTCTTTCTTTTTTTCTTCTTACATTTGAACTGAATTGTTAAGTTTCTATTAGCTTTTCTGGGTAATAGTAACCAAATGTTACATCGAAAGCATTAGTTGATTGGTTATAGAAATGTAGTCTCTTTTTTTATAATGTATGCACTGGTATTTGATTAGTACTTCGATAGCTTTGATAGAGCATCATTATGCAATTAGCGTTGAAGTTTTTATTTAATTTTTTGATAATATATAATTGAACAGTTCAATGATGATGAACCTATCCATGCAAACATAGACTAAGCTCTCATGTAAAGTGCTTGATAAAATTGACACTGTAAATTCGATTACTATAATTTTTTTTTTAAAAGGTAAATGGCATTTAAGGCATTATGTATGTATATCTATATGATGGGGAAATTCATGTATGCATGTACTAATAGATCCAGATTCATTCCAGTGCGGATGGTGAGGCCATATAAGCTAATCTCCCGGCAACTTTTTAGGTCTCATATTTGAAATTAAATTAAAGGAAAGGTACAACGTGACAAAACATACCAAAAAAATAAAAAAAGCTGAACAAATTTGGCAGAAATTCACGGACCGTGGCAAAAATAACAACAGAGCAAAAGTCAAGATCCAGTGCTAGCCACCTAAGCCTTTTGCTCTCTTTCCCTAAAGTGCCTTTCTAATCCATGTGCTCTCCCAACTCATCATCATCAACTACAACCAAAACAAACAAAAACAAAAAAACCCTTACTGCTTCTTTCTACTGATTAGATCTATGCCGTTCACCTTTTCATATATATAAGAAAATATCATTAAATTAAAGGGGCGGAAAATCCGAGATCAAGATTCTTCTTTAAAAAATATAAAAAATTTGTGTGGCGATAACAAAGAACCCTCAAAAAATAAATAAATAAATAAACAGTATTTGTACTGTTGTTCAGTCCACTGAGCTGAGTGATCAAAGCCACAGACAAAAAAAATTTAGATAACTCTTGATTCTGCACTATAGCAATGAAAAGAAAGGAACCCAGAAGATCCAGCCACGAAATTTAAATAAAATTCAAAGAAAAAATACAAAAGATCATAACAAAAATCAAGATTTACCTAAAATAAAAGGAAAAAAACTAAGGTAACAAATTAAAATTGGTGGAACAGAACTACTGAAACATAATTAATACCAGGTGTTACCTCCACAGTTTTATTGTTTTTTTTTTATGTAGTTAAGATTCCGAAGCTGCTGTTGTTGTTGTAGTAGTCTCAGGTTTTCTGCAGAGAATCATATGCATCGGAGTAAAAATTCCAGTTTCACCACCTCTTGTCAGATAATCGGCTGTTCTGAAAAGCATCTCATGAACGTCTACAGTTCCTTTGGGAGCTATCCCTAGAGCAGAGAGCATGGTCACCACAATGTGATTCCTCCAGTATGCGATCCTACCCATCTTAAGCCTCGTCCACCATGGCCGCGCTGGTGGTTTTGCCAAATCCTTCTCCTTCACCACTTCAAACCCTACTTTCCTCGCTGTCTCTGCAATGTCTGCGTAGTTTCTTAGTCCAGGCAACGCATCCCCTCTTTCGATACCTTGAATGATCTCCACGTGCTCTGCATCATTACCTTTGTACTTATCAGTTGTAACCCATTCGTAAGATACGTATAGAGATCCAGGCTTCAGCACTCTGAAGATCTCCGCATATACCTCTTCCAGCTTCGGCGCGTGACATGTGGCTTCGATCGAGTACGCTCCATCGAAGCTGTTGTCTGGGAATGGCATCTCTAGGAAATTCCCGCATACAACCTCGCACAGCGAATCCAGACCAGCTTTCTTGTTGTGCAACCGCGCACGGTTTACCTGGTACTCGTTGATGGTTATGCCGACGACATTCGCGCGTGAATGAGCAGCGATTGCACGCATGGGACCTCCAACACCGCATCCCACGTCAAGGATTCGGTCTCCAGGCTTTACATCGATGAGATCCACGGCCATCTCTTCGTGGAGGCGCGTGGCATCTCGGTGAGACTTACCGGGGATTGAAGGAGAGAAGTGAAAGGACTGACCCCATCCCCACTCGTAAATATCTGTGACTAAGTTGTAAAAAGTGTCCACAAAATCAGGGACTTTTTCGGCAGTTTCGATCTCTTTGGGGCGGCGGAAGAATGACCAGTATTGCTTGTAGTTGTCCTGGACTTTCTCAGCAGAGATGGAGCCGCCGGAGAGATCTACGGCGCGTTTGCCTTTAACCTCAGCCGGACCGAGAACGCAGACGAACCAGTAGAGGCCAACGGCTAGGAGAGCACCAGTGCACAAGAGAGAAAAGGAGTCCATTTGTGAGGGAGAAAAAAACTAAAAGAAAGCTCCTCCCTCTTTTTATCCTGTATTTGAGTGATGTTTGGAGCCTCTGTGGGTCGTTTTATTGTGTTGGCACTTAAGTATGACGCGCTCTGCGCGTGGACAACACAGTACTTCTACAGCAACACGTGTAAATTTCAAAGCATGCTATTAAAATTGGGAAAAGGTACAAAAACTCTCTTATCATTGTGCCTAAGTTCAATTTTCCCGTAACATTTTTTAAGGTCCAAATAACCCTTAACGTTAACAAAATTGCACAAAATGCCCCCTCTCACAGACGTCTGTTAACACATTGCTTATGTGCAAGATGGGTCCCACCATTCTTCTGCTTCAACGTAAATTAAACTTTACCAAACTTCTGCTTCAACGCAAATTTTTTTTTTTCCATTCTTCTCTATCAAACTTCTGTTTCACCTTCACCATACCATCAACAACACTACCACACCACAGCTCCTCTTTCTTGCCTTCTCTTTTCTCTGGAAAAAAAAAAACACAGATAGTTTAAAATAAAGCCAAGCTAAACGGACTGAGATCGTCCTTGCCATCAAATCTCTTCCTTGTACAGCTCAGCTCTTCCGTCGAGCTTGCATAGCAACACAAGTATTAGCCAAGCTAAACGGATTGAGATCGTCGTCTTGAATGTCATCTTCTTCTGCTTTAAGCTGTTAACGCCAGGAGCTAGCAATTGGATAATTCCGATCCTCAAAGCCCTGAGAATGTTCTTTGTTTTTCTGCAAGGAATTTTTCTCTCTTTAATTTTGCTTCTCCTTCCTCGTCGCCGGCAGCCTCCTTTTCCTCCTCCTCCTCTCTTGTTCAACTCGCTGTCTCTGATGAAGCGGAGGTCGTTATTTAGACTTGAAGAGGATGATACGTTGAGAAGAAGAACACTTGCTGAGGCATTTTGACTGTATTTTTTTTCTTGTTTTGATTTTGCTCTTTGTAGAGGCAAATATGCTTTACCTGGAATACTTCTACAGGAGTTGGCTTTTTCTACTCTGCTAATAAATCCTTCTACAGCTCTATGAATGATGAGACTACAGGTTTCTAATGTTGAATTTTTAAGTATTGTGCTAAGAAGTTGGGTTTGGTTTCCATAATTCCCAGTTGCGATAGAAAATGTCTATATTGAACAGAATAACAGATATAGAATTTGATTTTTTTTTTATAGCAAGAGACAATCTTGCATTTCTGGTAGGGTGGTTTACCAAGTTTCCAGAATATAGAAACAGAGGTTTCTTCATCACGGGAGAGAGCTATGGAGGTACAATCATCTATCATCTCTTGTCTGTCTGCTTGCAATTGGGGTTGACCTGTCAGATTTTTGTTTAGATGTTTGAGTTCTAATGATTAAAAAAATTTGTGGGTTCATTTTGCACATCATCTTCAGCATATGCATAGTTTTAATTTATGTTTTGTGCGTCATGACAAAGATTTAACATTGGGGCCTGATTATAGTTGCTTTGTGATTTCAGGGTAATCTTGATAAAGAAATGGAAGAATTTGGGTTTTACTGGGTTTTCACTGCTTCCACCTGCACTAACTAACTAAATCTCCAATCTCCACAGGCCTGTTTTGATTTTCCTCTATGGATGAAAATACTTCAGAGGAAGAAGGTGACATGCCAAAAGCTTTTGAAAGAGAATTATAGTCGATGGATCCATGGAGACACTCAGTAAAACTCATGTAAGAAGAAGGATCAAACCGTTGTGTAAAAGACCCATAATATCACAGCAGACATATGGAACAAAATTTAGGAGAAGAAACAAATTAAGAAGAAGATTATGAAGAGAAAAGGAGAGGTTGGGCTTTTTTTTTTTTAAGGTCTTTATTTTTAGGGAAAAGGTACATAAACATGGTGGGACCCATTTGCCATATAGCCAATCTCTGATAACTTAGTGGGATCCATCTTGCCACATAAGCAATGTGTTAACGGGCGTCTGTGAGAGGGGGGCATTTTGTGCTATTTTGTTAACGTTAAGGGGTTATTTTGACCTTAAAAAACGTTATGGGGAAAATTGAACTTATGGCACAACGATAAGGGGGTTTTTGTACCTTTTCCCTATTATTATTATTAACAAAATAATGGTAAATTGTGGTACTTGAGAAAACAAATTTTACTTTCATAAAAAATTCAGTGATTTTTATTAAAACATATCAAATTTTTACATAATAGCACTTTTAGTTAAAAAAAATAACACTAATACTTTGTTAAAAAGTATAACTATAAAAATATGGTTCTATAAAAATATATTTTATTTTTTATAAAACAAGAAATTAATGAATATATAATAACACTTTAGTCATATAATATTAGTAACACTTTGTGAAAATAATTATAATTATTAAAAATTATTTAATAAAATTATTTTTATTTTTATATTAATAAATATATATTAATAATCCCAAAAATATCAAAAATTAATAAAAATATCAAATAATAAAAAATTTCAAAAATTATTAATCTCTTCATATTTCTTTCATAAATTAAAATAAATATTCTTAAATGAAAACAAGTCATTTTATTATAGAATAAACTCATGAAAAAAGTACAACTATCATGTGGTTTCATTCCTTTTCAATTAGAGATTAAATTTTGTAACTAGTCTGAATTTTTAATTTTACTCATGTCACTTTATCATTTCTAACGGTTTTAGTGTGAATTGTCTCCAGTTGCTAACAGGTTTGATCAAAGGATAGCTCTTTGTCGCAAAAAATACCATATACCTGTGAGTGAAAATGAGTGAAACCACATGATATATATATATATATATATAGAGAGAGAGAGAGAGAGAGAGAGAGAGAGAGAGAGAGAGAGAGAGGCTAAATTTTGTAACTAGTCTAAATTTTTAATTTTACCCATGCCACTTTATCATTTCTAACAGTGTTAGTATGAATTGCCTTCAGTTGCTTACATGTTTGATCAAAGGGTAGCTCTTTGTCGTAAAAAAAATACCACATACTTGTAAGTGAAAATGAGTGAAACCACATCATATATATATATATATATATATATATATATATATATATAGGGTGTGCAAGACTTCAGTTCGGTTCAGTGTACTTACTTGACATTTTCGATTTTTGAACCAAACTAAAAATTTGGTTCGGTTTGATTCAATTTTACACTTAAAAAATTTGATTAACCGAATGAACTAAAATTATATTTTTTATGATTATTTTTTAAATAGCATAAAATTTATTACAAAGATACTGAAATAATTAATATTTATAAAGATTCGATTTGGTTTGATCGATTCGGTTTTCATTTTAAACATTTCAATTTTTCAGTTCGTTTTTATTTTTGGTTTAGTTCGATTTGGCTATATATATCTAAATCATTTGGTCTTGACCCCATTGCCCAATATGATACAAATTAGGTGCAGTGGAATTTGTAATTTTAATTATTTACAATTATTATTAGTCGTTTAAAAGCCTATACATGAAAATTTTAGGCAAGATTAGGGGGATAATTTCATTTACAGTCCCTTAATTTAAATATTTTTGTTCGTGTTTTCATTTTTCAATTTCTCTTAATAATCGCAAAATCTTAAATTTACATTTTTAAAGCTTCCATCATCTAAGTTTCATTAAAATTTTAATGAAAATCCAACATAATAAAAGTAAATTGCGCTTCATTATAATCCCTCATTCTATTTTCATTAAAAAAATAATTCTATGAAATTTATTCCCATGATTATATCTTTTTCATAAAAGCAAAACATATTTGAATTTTGATCGCTATTACACTATAAAGGAGGACTATCCTCTAAGTCTAAATATTTCACAGTAGTTTTTTTTTTTTTTTTAAGGAGATTTTATCATTTACATTGTTATGATTTGTGCTTTATCACTTGATTGTTCAACCTTCGACATAAATTTTATTATATAAGTACCACTTACTCTAATGTGTATTTTTTGCATCATGAATTTTATTATATAATAATTTTAATAAATAAATTCTAGAAAAAGTTAGATAATAAGAACTTTAAAGATATAAAAAATTCAAGAAATAAAAAAAAATTAAAAACATTAATATAAAAAATTACACTTTTACACTAAACCCTACATAAATATCTTAACTATATAAGCTAAACCCTAACTTGTTTACTTCATTCCTATATTTTTCGCATCAGCTCCAATTTCTGCACGTACTGAATGTAGAAAAAGGAGACACCAACCCAATTCCTTGCAATTTTTGTTAATTTGTTATTAGATTTTATCATAAAATTGCCTTTTTTTTTTTTTTACAGAATTGAATGGAATATTAGTGCATTTTGATCACTGAAGAAACAGAAAATTACTATTATTTTTATTAATTATCGAACATCAGATAGATAGATAAATAAGAGTAATTGAATTTGATGGGCCTATGGAGGAGAGCTGGCGCTGCTTCATTTTCTTCTTCTTCACGCATCTCTTCTTTTATCATTCGCAGTTTTTCCTCCACTTCCACTGGTATGTTCTATTTATCTAAAAAGATGTGTTCTTGGCCCACAAGTTGGTGAATTTTTGTTGTTCTTAGCCCCAAGATTTTAAGTTTTGGTTTGTTTTATGATGGTAGATGCGGCTGATGCTTGTTCGTTTCGAGAAAAGATGATGAAACAGATGGGTCATCTCGATATCAACTTGCAAGTAGGGGCTTGTATGCCGCTTGCTTCAATGCGTATCGGTACATTCATCCACAACATTGAGATGAACCCAGGTCAAGGCGGGAAATTGGTTAGAGCTGCAGGTACTCGTGCTAAGATTTTGAAGCAGCCAACATCCGCAAAATGTTTGGTCAGGCTGCCTTCAGGGGTTGAGAAGTTTTTTGATTCTCGGTGCCGGGCAACAATTGGTAGAGTCTTAAACGGTAGTCATAATGCTCGAAAGCTTAGAAAGGCGGGTCAGAGCCGGTGGTTGGGTCGAAGACCAGTTGTTCGAGGAGTGGCTATGAACCCTGTTGATCATCCTCATGGTGGAGGTGAGGGTCGGAGCAAAAGTAGTGGGTCCTTTGGGAGGGTGTCTCAAACACCATGGGGCAAGCCGACTAAATGTGGTAGGAATCAAATGAAAAAGCTGGAAGGCACCTTTGGGAAATTGGTGCCAACAAAATCAAAGATCAAGTCAGAAAAACGTATCAGGTGGAAAAAACAAGATCAAGAACGCTAAGGCAAGGAGCAAGGTAAATCCAAAAAGCATCTTCTTTGTTTGGTCCCTGTGTTTTGGCATGCAGCTTACATTGCTTGTTTGTTATTAGCAAAATGTTCATGCAGCTTTTTATGCAATTCTTTATAGCATCATTTTTTATTGTTTTAGCATGTAAGTATGTCTCAATCTGATGAATTTGAACTCGTTTGCTGTCATTGTTTGAACTTGTTAGTGAATTAATGAAAGCTAGCTAATATAATCATATGTGACATTACTCACTTGGATGAGTTAAACTCCAGTTTCTTGAGGCCAGAGCAAAGAAACAATGTGAACATTTATAATATGGATAATGATACAAATCACGGGTCGTGACATTGCGGTCACGACCCGTGATGTGACAATTTTCTTTTTAAATGTCTTTTTTTGCCTCATATACAGGGGTCATCTACTTGAATGAAAGGTTCTTTGGTAATATTGTGGGTCCCGCGACAGCACTATTATTGTCGGTACCCACAATATAAATCTTTATCTTTATATTATTTATCATACACTGCGTAATATTATTTATTTAGTTATACATATATGAGTTGAAAATTTCCTTAATATCAAAGACATCCATGGATTAAATAGCTAAAGTTTTTAAAGATTTTGATATTTTCAATTTCAGATACAAAAGATATAAAAGGACAAACTAGAAAGGAAAAATGATACTCTCAAGTTTTTAATCAAGTTGTCAAACTTCCCAAGTTATAGTCAATCTAGTGGATTTAGTCGATTTCTCTCTTTCAGAATGCTACTTAGCACAATTGAGTAATTTTACTCTTTTTCTCAATTGTTTTTTTAGGGATTATAGAAGGAAACAACAAAGAAGAAGAAATCGAGACTCCATTGAAAGAAGAAGAAATCAACAAGATGTCCACATGCAAAGCAAAGTGTGATAAGAACTTTATGAATGAATTTGAATTCCAGAAGAATGTCTTTTATATATATATATATATATATATATATAATTGTTAATTAGATTCTAATTTGAGACCTAAAATTGGTAAATTCATATTTTAGAGACAATTTCAAGAATAATAATCATACGTGTACATATGATAATCTGGTTTCCAAGAGATTTACCATTAATGGAGGTTTGAATGAAGTTTGAATGAGTTGTCCATGGAATATTGGATATCTTGTAAAATAAAGAAGGGTTCTTTACAAAAATACCCTACAAATGGACGGCATTAACATCAAATGCCCCCTTTCTACATCATATTACACACGTGTCCTTTTTTTTATTTTACCTTTAAACCCTGCCTTTTTTTTCTTCATCTTCTTCCTTTTTCTTTTTCTTCTTCTTCTCTCCCTAATCACCTTGCTTCCGTCGAACTCACCCAAGCCACCATCACTACTACGCCATCGCCGGTAGCCGCTGCCACTGCCTTCTCGCCGGCAGCAACTATAGACACCGGCCTCCTTAGCTGCGTTATTCCTCATTAACGCAAAAAAAAAAAAAAAAGATTTGTGCGTCGATATGAAAGCGCACAAAATCATTTTGTGCATAAATTATTAATTTGAATTTATGTTCTTACTGGGATTTCATATTTGTGAGTGAACCCTTTGTCAATTTTATCGTCTATTTTGTTATTTCGTGTCTTTAAATTGATGATGGTGAATTTTCTCATTGAAAAGAGAAAATTTGATCATGGATGTGATTTCACATGTTCTATAGATGTGTTTGTGTTATTTTAACATACGAATATTTTCTTTTCTCGGCTGGTGCAATTGATTTTTTTTTTTTTGAAATTTTAAGCTGAATTCTTGATTTCTTCTACTATATACCTATCTTCACATATTCAAAAATATATATATTTTTAATTTAACTATTGGCTCTAAAATAAAATAAAATAAAAATAATTCATTGATCTGGAAACCATCTAAATTATTGATTTTATTTTATTATTGTGTACCAATCTTCACATATTCAGAAATATTTTTATAATTTAAATGTTGGCTTCAAAATAAAATATAATTTAAATGTTCCCTCTAATATTTTCCTCCAACTAAAAGTATATTTTTTGAATATTATTCGTATAAGATACAATCCAAACAGTATATTATCTAAATATTATAAGTATCTGAAACTCAAAATAATATCTGAAAATTAAAAAAGTATCTCAAACTCATAAATATAGTATACTATCTGAATATTATATGTATGTGAGACTTTAAAATTGTATCTGATACTAAAAATAGTATATTATTTGAATGTTATTCGTATCTAAAACTCAAAATAGTATCTGAATACGGTAATTTGAGTAAGTATATATTGTTAGAAAAATTATCAAAGAAATAGTTGGCCTTCAACGTGTATTTAATTAATAAAAAATAATAATTGTATTCAATTAATTAATGAAAAATTCAAGAAATGTTAAACACAGTTAGATTATATATATATACACACACATACACACACGCACACGCACACACACATGCACACGCACATGGATTCCTTACAAACCTCATGTTTTCTATTCTCTTCTACCTCAACTGTCTTTTCGAAATTTTAATTATTTATTAAAAGTTATTTTCAGTTTTATAATCTGAATATGTTAATTTCAAATTTTTTTTTCAAAACTAAGTCATGTCTCATGTGTATTTTTTAGTCATTCAATTTTTTTAATAAATTTAAATTTTAATAATAATAATAATAATAATAATAATAATAATAATATGTACTTTTATCTTAAATTAATGGCTCTCGCATTGCTTTTCTAAAAAAATTATGAAGACTTGTCGAGTATTATAAACATTATCAATCAAAAAGGGAATAAAAAAGAAGGGGAGGAAAAAATAAAATTAAAAAAAGAGGAAAGTAAAAAATAGGAGGAGGGAAATATAAGGAGAAAATAAAAATAAACAAAGACAAAAAAAAATAAAAAGGAAAGAAAAAATAAAAGAAAAGGGAAAAGTAAAAAT
>CATIWK010314803.1:0-21563 GCA_949634005.1 Mallotus japonicus | reverse complement strand
GTACTTATCTTTAATGTCTTAAGTAGTATATGTACTATTGTGATGCATTGTAAGTACTACAAGTTTTGTTATTTAAATGATCAGGTGATGATGTTTTAGTATAGTGGAGATATTAAGTGTTGTTTTGCTTACTTTGTTTCTTTTATGTTATTTTATTTACAAGGTTTATTTCCATAAATTTATATTTCTTATCATATCCATTAAGGAGGAGAAATAAAGAAATATATTTGTTAAAGGAGATAAATATTTTCTCTTGATATTTTTTTCAAAAATTATCTCCTTTGTGTTTATTTAAATTTTTATGTCTCAATACATGTTATGCATATTCTTAGGGGGAGAAAAATAATTTCTCTTTTTACAACTTGAAAGGGGGAGCTGTTTCACATGGCATTTGTTTTTACTCACGCACACACATTATTTATCATTTTATTAAATTGTTTGTCAAAGACAAAAAGGGAGAGATTGTTGACCATTTACACGATCAAACTCCTAATTTTGATCTTTGACAATCAATTTAATTTGCTAATAATTTTATTTAAGTGTGTATAAGTTAGAACTCTATTTGAATCAAAATGGAGCATAAATATCAAAGAAAAACATCTCTGGACATTGATCTCAAGTATGATCACAACTAGGATTTTTGAGCTGGTTCGACCTCTGATATTCAAATAGGCTTTTGACATCCTTAGAGCTTTATAATGAGAAATTGTTCTTCTTGACATTTTAATTAGACATCTTCAGCTTTCTGAATTAGGCTTACTTGTCAAAATCCGAGTTCATTTGGATGTGAAAATCTTGAGTCGAAGTCAACATAAGCAGTCTGCCATTTTCAAATGTACAACTCTTAGTATTTCAGACATATCTTGAGCTACAGAAGTCCAATTGAGGTGATTCAAAATGATATAGAAATATAAGTCAAATATCTACAACTTTTATGAAGAAAGTGTAGGCAAATTCGAAATTTTCCAGTAGACAATCATGGTTTCAACCCATGCACAGCTGTTTGACAGCAGTCTGCCGTTTTAGACTACATAGCTCTTAGTATTTCAGCAATATCTCGAGATAAAGAAGTCCAATTAAGCTGATTCAAAATGATATGAAAATCTAAGTCAAATATCTACAACTTTTATGAAGAAAGTGTAGGCAAATTCGAACTTTTCTAGTAGCCAATCACGGTTTCAATCCGTGAACAGCAGTCTGACAGTATTACTTTCTATAATTCAAAATTATAAATGTTGGATTCAAAATTATAACGTTGGAGACATTATTTTCACCTCCAACAGCTATAATTTTAAGTATATAAGCATCTCTAGAGCTGAATTGAAGTTAAGACACTTGCCTATTACATTTTTCTATCTTAACATTCATCAAAGCTCTCAAACTTTCAAATATTCATTGTTGTTTGTATACTCTTGTGAGAGTTGGTTGTGTGTCAGAAATAGAATTTCTCTTCATCTTAAATCTTGGGATAGATTAGAAGGGAAGTGAGATTTATTTCTAAAGGAATTGGTTTAAGTGTTGTCCATTGAAACACTTGGGATTTGGTTATTTTGAGTGAGCCTTGAAAACTCATGTTGTAAGGTTGTAAGAGTGAGCCATAAAACTCTTGTGTAATCTCTATCTTGTGAGTAAGATTGGGTGAGATTGAAAATCCTAACTTGGGGATAAGTTAGGTGGAGGCGTAGGATTGTTGAGAATCCGAACTCCTTAAATTCTTGTGTTCATCATTCTTCCTTCTCAACATTCTTTCAATTCTTGCAAAGAATTATTTTTAATTCCGATTTTTATTCGATAGCCCTATTCACCCCCCCTCTAGGGCTCTTTCAGAAACTGCTACTACGTCTAAGGCTATGGTAACTAAGGTTATAGAGAAGAAGCATGGTGTAATAACATTCTCTGATGAGGATCTGCCTTTAGAAGGGAGGAACCATAACATGGCCTTATTCATTCTAGCTGAAGTAAAAGGAAAAAAGTGCAATTATGTAATAGTAGATGAAACCATAACAAGGCCTTATTCATTCCAGCAGACGTAAAAGGAAAAAAGACCAATTATGTAATGGTGGATGATAGATCTGCAATTAATGTGTGTCCGTTAAAAATCCTACCTAACTTGGGTGTGAAAGTTGATGATTTGACAAATTCAGATCTCGTAATTAGAGCTTATGATGATATCATAAGAAATGTAGAAGGAACATTTCAAGCTCTTGTTAAAACCGGACCAATGGAATCAACTTCGGATTTTACTGTGTTAGACATCCTTGTTACTTAAGCTTTACTCTTGGGTAGACCTTGGTTCCATGTTCTTGGAGGAGTACCTTCAAACGTGCATCAGAAGATAAAATTCCCTCATGAAGGAGAAGTGGGGACTATAGATGCTAGTATAAGCAAATCAGTGTCGTCAATACTAGATAGTTAGAAGCAAGTGATTGCTCCTCCTAGTTTTCAAGTAGCTGGGATTTTTTATAGAACTTATGACCACGGTGGCCTCTATAGCTCTGTTACGAAGTACCACCAGTCTAAACACCAACACTGCCTAGCTGAAAAGTAGGATGCTGAACCCCTTGGGCTACTCTCGATCTATTTATGCCACTCATATAAAGGTCAGAGATAGTCCCATGTCTGATGTGTCGCCTCTCCACCTGTCTAGCCTCCTCAATGATTGTCTCTAAACTCTTATCCTCAATTCATATGCCAATATAGGCTGGGCCTAATGATGGGTTTGCTATCCACAATTGCACAGAATCATACAAGTAGTAATATAAAGATATCGTTCCCATAAGGATAGTATTCTTTATGGAGCTACCCTTAATATTTTTCTTGTCTAGACTATCGATAATTTCAATGAGTAATAAAAATATAAAATAAATTAAATATTGAAGTGTCTCTTGATTAAGTCAATTTGAAGTAATAAATTGTTATTGCTTTTCTCACTAGAACCAATCTCTCAGTATAATCCTAGTGTAAAAATCAATACAAGGGGTGATCAGGCCAATGAAAAGCATTAAGTCCAATAACTCTCACGAAATGCATATTCTTTTATTTAGAATTTATTTGGTTAAGTTCATGTTGAGCCGGGTTCATTAAAACCCTAACTAACCTACTTAGTTACTCATGAAAATTAGAGAAGAACAACAGATTCATAATTAAATAAATAATGAGCAACAGAATAGTAGAAGAAAAACTCTTTTTATTTAGGTTCCTCAATAGTGTTCTTGATCATCAACTCTTATTCTTCAATCCAATAGCTTGAGTTGAAAATTAAAATTAAAACTAAAGAAAATAATTCTTGTGCAAAAGAAACAAATGAGTGTTGTTTTTTAAGGTAGCAGCCCTCTCTCTAATGTGTATCTCCTTAAAAATAAAACTTCTCCTTTTATATTGTTATCCAAAAAACCCTAAAATGAACTTTCCAGAACAAACAACACTAGGTGACATGGATGTGTCGCCCAACTTGGCCTCTCCCGGAATGCAAGCTCTCTGACATGGTTGTGTTGTTCATCTGACATTGTTATGTTAGATCAAATCTCTACAGTCTTGAAACATAGCACTCAGACATGGCTATATCACCCTGATGACACGGCTGTGTCATTCTCAATTTCAGCAAACTTCTAAATCATCAATTAGACACATATATGTCTGTAAAGTGACACGGCTGTGTCACTCTTCTATTCTCTAATCTTCAATTTCTCACCCTCTTTAGTGGCTAAATGAGCTCCTAGCTTTAAGTCCTCATTGCTTTATTCTCAAAATGAGTTCCAAACAATATGGAACCTACAAAATCAATACAAAAGCAATGTAAAAAGTATAATGGTGAACTAAATAAAATGAAAAATCTATTATTATTCTAACTTCTAATACACTTTCTTCCTAAAGTATGATTTTAAACAATAAAAACCTAAAATTCTAATAATGAAATGCAACTATATAGTGCTCAAAATCTGTTATTTTTACAACTCCCCCACACTTAAGCTTTTTTTATCCACAAACAAGCCTCATTCAATTAACGAATAAAACTCATTAGTTAGCTTCACTTGAATAACCACTCTAATCTCCCATTAATACAAAACTTAACAATTCATAAACTAAAATAATAAAACAAGGTCAAAGAAAAATGAAAGCAAGGAAAGATCATTCTAGTTCCTAGCCAGTCACATTCTCACATGTGAGGCCCCTTTTTATATTTTCATTTAATTGCTTATAAAGGTTTCCCAATTATAGTGATCCCCCACCTTTCTCATATTACTCAATGTGGATACCTTTAAAGGGTCCTTTGGATACTCATAGTCATATTAGAGCATTAGAGTAGATAGAGCTTATGCAATATATTGAGTAAGCTTTGGATACCTTTCTCATATTACTCAATGTGGATACCTTTAAAGGGTCCTTTGGATACTCACTTCAAAGCAAAGTTTAAGCAATTTATTGAGTAAGTGAGTTTTACGTTCCATCTCACTTTATTTATTTATTTTATTTTTTTAAAATTGGTTCCAAGACATGTAAAAATCTACCAACATTAACTAGACCTTAATCATTACTTATAATCATCTTTCTATAACATCAAGAATTTAAGTTCAATCCCTCAATAAGAAAGTAAGCATTGAGTTCATTAAAGTTCAAAAATCCTTAACCACGGTTTATTCCTCTAGCTTAACGAATTCAAAATAAAGCATTAACATGATTATTGCACTTTTTGAAGAAAAGCTTCACACAATGAATCTCACTTGTCACATGAATGAGTTACAACTCTCAAAGTGTCATGCAAATGAATCCTAAAAGAAAATAAAATCTATATGCTAAAGAGAAAAATTAAAAAAAAAAATACTAATAATGAATGAAATGCATGGTTCCCTTTTTATGCAACTAATTAAATGCAAGTTGTATGCACCCCGTTTTTCTCTAAAAGAAGGGATATGGGTCTCGATTTACAGGTTTAGAACGGGGTATAGGATTAGTCTGATATCGGGACACACAGACTAATGGCGACTATCTACTGGTTGTTATTATTTGTGGGAGGGTCTGCCTGAATAGGCTTTATAGATTGGAGTCGCCACCCGATTTGATCGGAAAAAAGTGAATTAAGAATCCACTTCCTTAACCAGAGAATTCGGGATTGGGGGGTAGGAGTTACTTATCCTGTTTCTTATTATACACATTATTTATTTATTCATTACTGAAGCCTAGTTTTCGTTTTATGATCCATTTACCACATTTTCTTGTTAGTCAATTTAAATTGAGAATTAGAAGGCAGGATATTTCAATTGACTAGCATTCATCATGAAATAAATAAACAGACAAGCATTCATCAACCAAATAGATAGTCACGTAAGCACACAGCACGTAGCACACAAGCATACAAGAAATAACTAATAAAAATAAACACGCAAATAAACAAAATAAAAAGAAAAGGGGAAGGGATTAAGGATTATAACCCATGGAGAACGCCTATTCTAATACCTACATCCAAAATAGAAAAAAGGGGGAATCGGGATTAAGGATTAGATTGCCTCGGAAATAGAAAAGAAAATTCCTATTCTAATAATCCTACAAAACAAGGGTTAGCTTTCACGCACATGCAAGCACACATCGCATTTAGGGCAATTCTATATATTTCATTCATCCATAATTGAAATAAATAAAAAAATAATTAAGCTAATAGACAAAGAAGGATGCTAATGAGAATGCATGATACAAGATTTTGGAATTTAGGTTTTTTGGTGCTGTTGATACCTAAATTTTGACGGTCCCCCAAAAATCTGATGATGAAGGATTCCTATCACTTAGACAGGGAGAAAACTCCTTCGGAAGTTTTCTCGAGCGTGCTTAGATCGAGAAGAAACCCAAAAGCAACCAAAAATCAAAAATATACCAAAAGTCCAAAAAAGAGCCAATTGGGCCAAAAATGACCAAATAATAGGGAAAAACTCATAGGGATGAGTCAACCCACGAGCTAGGGTTGATGACCCATGAGTGTGGGTCATTAACCAAGCCCAAGGGTCAAAATGACCTCAGACCCACACGCGTGGGTCATTGACCCAAACTCATGGGTCCACAGACCTGTACTATAAAAAAATGGTTTTTTCCTCATTTGAGGAGGATTTGGCACAAATTTTGAGACAACCTCTTAGAGAGAGAAGAAGTTACTGTTCCAACACACATACACACGCACACACTTTCTCTTTCTCTTAAAGCATTTGGAGATCCCATCTATCTGAAACACTATCCAAAATCATTTTTTTCTTTTATTTTATCTTAGGATTTAGACCATTAAATCCAAACCAAGCCACTTCTTAGTCAAAGCACGCATCAAGGGTAAATCTCGGTCCCTGAGGATCTTCCAATTATTTTTAATTAAAAATTGCATTTTTATCATCTTCTTCATCTCATTTCTATCATTTCTATCATTTTTTTTATCATTTTCTTGCATTTTATTCATGTTATTGTAAATATTTATTATTGTGATAAAGTTGTGGTTTTTGTGATGATATTGAAGTTTGGATATAAGATACGATGGAGTAGTGGAAAGTTCAGGTGATTCTGAGAGTGTTTGCATTCATTTTGCATTTTTCCCTTATTTTTGCATCTTTTTCTCCATTTATGTAAAAATAGGTATTCTAGTGTAAAGTTAGCATTATTATTTTTTTTTTGCATTATTTTAATTTATTATATTTACTGCAGTATTTTTATTTATTTTTCTTCATTTTTATCATTTTTTTATTGTATTTATGTTATTTATGGTAAATTTGCCTTTTTATCATAAAGTCTCCATTTTTATGGTAAAAATGTCACCTTTACCATTTTAATATTTTTATTTCTGTAATTTTATTTTATTTTATTTATGCACTTATTTCAGCATTTTTATTATTTTTGTGGTATTTTTACAATTTTTATTGCTTTTATGCCTTTTATAGTAAATTTGGCCCTTTTACCATAAAGTTCACATTTTTATGGTAAAAATACCAACTTTATTATTTCTATTATTTTATTTCTACCATATTTATTTATTTCAGCACTTTATTTATTTTTATTGCTTCTTCCCTATTTTTGTTGATTTTATGCTTTTAATAGTAAATTTCGTATTTTTATCATAAAGTTCACATTTTTATGGTAAAAATATCATCTTTATTATTTATATATATATATTTATGTATCTTTATTTATTTATGCATTTATTTCTGTATTTTTACTTTTTTTTTATTGCTTTTTGCAATTTTTATTTCATTTATGCTTTTTATGATAAATTTGATATTTTTACCATAAAGTTTACATTTTTATAGTAAAAATATCACCTTTATCATTTTAAATTATTCATTTCTGTATTTTTATTTATCTTTGTTGATATTCCAGTATTTTTATTATTTTTATTGCTTTTTTACAATTTTTATTGCTTTTATGCAATTTATGGTAAATTTAGTATTTTTATCGTAAAGTTCATATTTTTATCGTAAAAATATTACCTTTATCATTTTAATATTTTTATTCCTGCCATTTTTAATTATTTGAATATTTATTTCTGCATTTTTATGATTTTTATTATATTTTTGCATTTTTTTGGTCATATTTATGCCTTTTATGATTAATTTGGTGTTTTTATCATAAGGCTTACATTTTTATGGTAAAAATATCATCTTTATCATTTTAATTATTAATTTCTACATTTAATTTATTTATATTAATATTTGGTCATTTTTGTTGTATTTTTGTAATTTTTATTGCCTTTATGCCTTTTAGGGGTAAAGTTGTCATTTTTATCATAAAGTAGATATTTTTATGGTGGAAATGACATCCCTACCACTTTATTTACTTTTAATTCTGCATTTTATTATTCTTATCATATTAATTGTATTTATATTATTTATATTATTCCTTTTGATGAATTTATTATTTTTATCATAAAATTTCCATCTTTATGGTGAAAATAATATTTTTACCATCCTTTTTGTTATTATTTCACTTGTATTGTTATTATTTTTATTGCATATTTTATTATCTTCGTCATCTTTATTATTTTCTTTGGTAAATTTATTATTTTTATCATGAAGTTAATATTTTTATGGTGAGAATAATATCTTTATCACTTTTATCATTTTATTTGCACTTTTCCATTCTAATTTCATTATATTTGCCTCATAATTTTTTTTAAACAAAAATGATGACTTCACACTAAAGTACTCAAATTTCAAAACCTTGCATCATGCATCCATTAGCATGCTTGTTTACTTATGTGTTTAATTATTACTTTATTTATTTTTCCAATCATGGATGAATGAAATATATTAAATTGTCCTAAATGTGATGTGTGCTTGCATGTGTATGAGAAATAATCTTTGTTTTGCTGGATTATTAGAATAGGTTTACTTTATTTCCCTTTTATCATTTCAATGTAATTAATAGAATAGGTTTTTTCCAAGGCAATATAATCCTTAATCCCAATTCCCTATTTTATTTCTATTTTTTTTATCCATTTATTAGAATAGGCTTTTTCTCGAGTTGTAATCCTTAATCCCTTTCCTCGTTTTTATTTTGTTTATTTGCTTGCTTGTTTTGATTATCTCTTGCATGCTTGTGTGCTACTTGCTATGTGCTTACTTGCTTACATGATCATCTGCTTGATTGATGAATGCTTGCTTATTTATTTATTATGTGATGTATGCTCGTCAATCCAACTATCCCGCGCTTTATTTCCAATTTAAATTGACTAATGATCAAGTATGGTAATAATGCATCATGAAACCAAAATTAGGTGAAGTAGTGAATAAATAAGCAACATATATGATAAGAAACAAGATAAGTAACTCCTACCCCCCGAACCCGGATTCTCTAGTTATGGAAGTGGATTTTTGATTCACTTCTTCCCGATTCAAGTCGGGTAGCGACTCCAATCTACAAAGCCTAATTAGGCAGACCCTTCAACAAACAATAAACAACATAAATCGGTAAATGGTCACCATTAGCATGTGTGCCCCGATGCTATAAACACACTGATCCTTCATGATCGTGACGACCCTCGATCCCAAAATGATCACAGGTTTTTGGCAACTCCACTGGGGACTACTTATTCGAGGAGTATGAATGAAAGATTGTTTTTTTATTATATATAACTTGTTTATTCACCTTCACAACATCATAATTGTATATCATCACACTCACCACATGCACCTTGGTCCCTAAACCCTCGATAATACTGAATGACATTGCCACCATGATTCCACTCGAGTCACGGGGTGACGAAGATAGGTATTATCACCTTTAGTCTTTACTCGATCAAGAAAAGCTGTAGAGCTTAAAGTGACGCGGCCCGATTGCCAAGTCCAAAATGGGTACATTTTTTCTCAAGTAGGTAAAAGAATGATAGACTCTCTGATCGGAGTCAGTAACCCTAGTCATATGGGGGCATTCTCGTTAAAGAAGCCCAAGCCCGACACAACTCATATAGATAAACCAATAGAAATCTCCCCTAGGGTCCCACCTAGCTCTTGCATGCTATCCTTGTCTTGATGATGTCCGTTTGACCTGATATTCACAAATGATATGACATCTCTAGTGTCTGCCACCATTTACTGTCATTATGTCAGCCTTCATAGACTATCTACACTTAGACCAGTGTGATTCTTGTTTACCTTGTGTAAGCCTGATACACAAGGAATGGCAAGAGTCATACACTCAGTTTGGATAGTCTGTAAGGGCTAACAAATAGTGACATCTTTTGATGATGGAACCTCTAGGAGTCGTCCATTTTTCCTTACCAGATCAAGTGGATAAATCAAGAACTTAACTAGATTGTGGATCCCTTATATTGACTATAGTCCGTACACATGCGGGAGTGCACGAGTTATAGACATTACTTGAGACCCGATAATTGGGCCCCTCATTGACATTGTGTAGTTACCTCGAGTACATTTGGGCATTATTCCCTAGTTTACTTCTTGAATCTGATCATCATTAATGGAAACAGCCTAGTCCGAGAGCGGAACGATAGTCCCCCGATGGCTATGATTCAAAAACCCACCTAAGACAGAATTCTTTACCGTGTGGAGTAATAAGGTTGGAAGGAGAGATTGCTTGTGTTTGGTTTGTTCATTTTGCAGGTTTTACACTAACCCTGTTTGTTCGTTTTATTTTTCTTTCTTTTTTTCCATACATACATACATACATCTAGGGGGCATTTTATCATAAACCAATCCATGATTTTCTTGCAGCCATCTTGCATCATTGCATTAGCAGTATTATAACTATCACACCATGCATACATGCTAATCCTCCACTTTTGCAAAATTCATCACATCACGTTTATCACCCCTTTACCCGACTACTAAGGCATGCCTGCATCATACACCATCTCTCCAGGGCTCCTTGAGGCTTTCATGGAAATGTTTATCCAATATGTTCTCAAGAGAGAAATAGAAAAACTAGAAAGGGGAAGTAAAGAACCCTTGGTGGCACTAGAAGCAAGTTTCTTGAGCCCTACCTATGACCCGAGTGGTGATAAAATGGATCCTTTTAAATGCAAACATGTGCCTGAATCTAAGGATGAGGATGGAAAAGAACTAGAGAAGAAGAAGAAGGAAGAACAACATCAATCGAAACAACCCTCTGGCAAGCTTAGCCTCAAGGTAGAACCACTAGCTACATTACTACCGTCGCCAAGACCAGCATAGATAATACATTGTTAGATGATGAATCCATCCCTAATGGTGCATGTATTATTGATCTATATAAATCTTTTGATGTATCGAACTTTAAATTTAATGCAGTGATGTTTGAACTTTGCTTATCTGTGTGACGCATCTTATGATGATGATAAGCATTTCATTGAATCTTACATAGGCATCTTTAACATCCATTCCATTAACACTGAATCATTTAACATGGGCATGGAGGAAAGCTCCCGCATATTACGTATTCCAAAAGATATTACCCCTAGAACGATGATAAAAATGAATAATAATGAAGAAATAATGATGATGATTATGAAATGACAAAATGAAGAATGAAGAATGAAAAATAATGAAAGATCATACTTAAAAAAAAAACTAGAAAAGCTAATTAAGGATAGGGGTACCATCGTTTTAAAGTGTTCAACATACAACCATGCCTATGATAAATGCTACTCAGTATAAATGAGGAGAATTGTTAGAATTGCCCATGCTGAGAAGTAAATGCCTGAATCAATATCTATCACATACAAAGGCAAAATTTGCATTTTAGATTTTATATCTTTCTATGATGTAATTGTATTAATTTTTGTTGTAAACTTTTCCCATTTCATTGCATTGGTTATGGTGGAATGGCAAGTAAACGGAATAGAATAGACATGGAGAGCACAGCAAAAATCAAAAAATATCAAAAGCCTCATAAAGGTTTGTCAGTCAAATAAATCTCAGGGAATATCCAAAACTTCCCATCAGTACAGTAAGAAAAAATAGGAGGGGAAATCAAGACTCAGCCCTATCCTCGCTATCATCATAATCATCGTCGTCGCCATCGCCAACATCTGAAGATCCTTTCCTACTAGGTCCAGTATCATGCACCCTTAGCTCCTCCAGCTCGGCCCACAGCCTCTAGATCTTGCTCAGATAGTAGGCGCCCTCCTGCTGACTAATCGACTCCTGATGAGGAATGGACTCATCCCGCTCACGCATCAGCCTCATATGCTCGAGCTGCATCAGCCTCACATGCTCGAGCTCCATCATCATAACATACATGCATTAATACATATTCATTCATAATATACACGCATTAATACATATGTATTCATAACATACACATACATATCATTGTATAATTGGAACAGGAAAACAAGCCAAAGTGAAGAAAACTTACATGAGCCTCCATGGAGTAATGGACATAGTGACTCATCAAGCCTGAAGCACAATAGTACTAGTACGTGGCTGTATCTCAGGGAACCTATAGACAAAATAGTCAGCAAAAAATAAATCTGAAATATCAAAGCAGCAA
Organism: Mallotus japonicus; assembly: GCA_949634005.1. NCBI lineage: Eukaryota > Viridiplantae > Streptophyta > Magnoliopsida > Malpighiales > Euphorbiaceae > Mallotus > Mallotus japonicus. Next base: position 9,608 of record CATIWK010314803.1, on the reverse strand, counting down.
AGGCAGACAGAAACTTACATGGGTAGCATCCCTAGGGATGAAGTCCATAGGTTCAGTAGATGTGGGAACCACCTAGACTACCACCTCGCCATGGAGGTTATGTGCTTGAACCATGGGGAGTAGTGGCAGTGTAGCTACCCCGGAGATCATCTGAGCAATCCCAGCAGGGGCATCAGCAGCAACTCTAGCACCGCCTGAAGTCTCGATGGCACTCCTAACTCGAGACCTCTTCGAGCGATACTGTCAGACACAATCAAGAATTGTCAGAATGAGAACATTCACTATGAGCACCAATATATAGAAAAGGAAACAAGACATACCTGATGGGCAGAAGAAGAAGAAGAAACACTCGCAACTGCAGCAGGCGAAGCAATCACAAAGTCCCTTGTGACACCATTGATCAGATGAGGGATGAGTCTCTTTAGGTAAGAGACACTATCTGGCTCCAAGTATAGCCGGTGATCAGTCCCAACCAACGCCTCCTCTAGAGTGGGGCCCACTATATCCTTCCCCCAGAACATATCGAGAGGAGGAGGATGAGGGATGCGACAAGCAGTAGGTCCTAAGAACCAGCTAAGGTATCAGTCACCCTATAATCCACTAGCAACAATAACTCGTAACTTTTGGGTATCAAAAACTCTTTCTTTATCGAAATCAATTGATCTCGAGTTAGAGTAGACTTGATTTTGAGGTCGCCACACCAACGGAACCAGACTAAGAGGAAGATCCAATAGCCCCCTTAGATTTAACACGAATGACCTGGGATTCTAATAGGAGGGCAACAGAAGGACCAGATTATACAAGCTCAACATCAGATACCCTAAAAACACCAATTTGGTCAGATCCGCCACCCAACCTAGAACCGGACGATCGCCATGGGGAAGACTCTTCCTGCTCGTCATCCTATAATGTCTTTTCACTATCGCCAGACGACATCTCTACTCCATCATAATAATGAAATGAGCCATTACCACTAACGATAGAAGAACTAGAAACCTCCATGACACTCAAGCCTAAAACCAAAAAAACAAAAAGACCTAGAATACGAAATAAAAAAAATGCGAAGCCAACAACCAAAACAAACACAAAATGAAAAACAAAAAGCCAACACAACCACACCAGCAAAAGAACAGACAAGGTCAAAGAAGAAGAAACCCAAGTAAAATTAAAAAGGCAAAAGAGGGGGTAGCCACTTACTCTTTGACGACATGATACTAAAGGAACGGCTCCAAAATGATCACTAGACAAAGAGCTAAGCAACACCGAAAAAATAACTTACACAAAAATGGTGAAAAATAAGAGAAAACTAAGTTCAAGGCAAACAAGAGACTCCAATTTTAGTAGAATAGAAAAACCCCAATTAAATGCACATAACTACCACATGCACGTGCCACAAAGAGATGTCATTTCAAATTTTAAAGAAATATCCCACTACCCTAGGAAAATGAGAAGTCTCACTATATTCTCCAAAAAATCGCCACTCTAAAAAACCAACAACACCTTGGACAAAAATGTCGGTGGGAACTATGATAACAGAGCAGACCAGTATAACTAGTAGACCGCTTTAACTAGTCAACTATATGACCAGGAGACCACACAAAAATCTAGAGCAGAAGACCTATCTGGTCTTCACCCGATCGACTGAGTCAACCTGATCTCCCATTAGGCGGGAATATTGGACACAGCCATCGAGAATAGCCTCAGAGGCATTAAATGATTCAAAAGTCGTGCTATGAGTGATGCCATAAACAGTAAAAAATATGCCTTGTCGGTCTATAGGGCGGCTCACCCGAGGAACAGTCTCCCAAGTAAGGCTTCCCCCCAAGCCTTTGTATTCATATAAATATAGGAGAAAAAGTAATTGGAAGTAAGTCATCCTAAACACATAAACCCCTTTACCTTCTTCTCTACTTTGAATCTCCGACTAACTTGAGTGTCGGAATGGCACCGTCGGTGACCACCACTGGTGACCAACACTGGCGACCACCTAACGCCTCTCTTCTCAGCCTTGCAGTACCAAGCTCACTAGACCTAAGAGGAACCCTAAGGAGGAAAGAGAGAAGAAAAGTGAAGAATGATGAAAAAGCCATAAATGAGAGCTTTTATAGCTTATAAGCCCGTGGGACTAGCAACCAACCACGAGCATAGGTCTTTACCCACGAACATAGGTCCTTGACCCACACTCGTGGGTCAGCTAGACCCATACACATGGGAAGCCCCCACGGCACAATTTAGAGCCCGTGGAAGCTTAAGAATGTGCGCTTTCAAAGCCCCAAGGCCTTGAGAAGGCCTAAAAGCACCGTGAAAACTCAAGAACTAGTCCACGACATATTTCTAGACCGAAATTCGTAGTCAGAGCCTAAAACCCTACGAAAAAATGTGATAATTCAGGGAAGTCCTTTATACTCTTTTCTCTTTTATTTTTCGCATAAATTCACACATTCATGCATTCATGCATACATGTACATCCTAAAAATCATTTTCTTATGCTCTCGGAGGTGAACTCGCACTGGAGAGAGGGCACGTGACAGAGACGAACCAATCGACCCAGACAACGGCCGCCTAGCCTTGATAAATTTTCAAAATTTCTCGACTTTAACCAACAACTCTGAGCCAGGATTCTTAAACTCTAATCAACCTAATGCTTGATGACCTCTCAAAAGATAAAAAGTTCGCTAAAGGAAAAGTCACAAGGAACCGAGACGTTCGGGTAACTTTCGATTATCATATTAAACCTTAAAAGTAGTTTGAATGTAATAAAAAAAATCATACTCAAATTACTCCAAAGCTCAAATTTAGAGTAAGAGTATACGAAGGATCCCTAAACAAAATTCAAGCTGAGTAATATGAGAAAGGTGGGGAATATTCAAAGAGGGAAACCAATGTAGAAAAGTAATTACTCCAATGCTCTCGAAAAAGAGAGTAGGAGTATTCAAAGAAACTTTTTGATAACATTCACGCTAAGTAATATAAAAAAGGCGGGGAATGCCTGAGAAGAGAAATGCTCTACAAAAGAAGTATGATCAAGCATTTACTTTCAAAGGGAATGTCATGATATCAAGAGTTTCCTTGTGCATCATGATTCTCGGTGACCTCATTTGGTGAATTCTCTTCTAATCATGTGGAACATTTGTTCTCCACTCAGTAATCAAAAATATCTTTGGCAAAGGGATGTTGATCAAACCTCTGAGAAATGGCAAAGACCATGTCGAGGTGAGACAGCCGTAGTTGGATTGACTCGAAGTTCCTGATATGCGCTCCTCACCAGCAAAGGTAAACCACTGAAAGCACTAATAAACTGACATGCATCATAGTTTTAAAACCAAATTGCATTACAAAATCTTGGTTTTACAAACATCACAATCACACAGCAGCACCACCTTCGCCTGTGGCTTGGTAAAGGTTACACGGCACCCTTCGCTTGTAGCTTTGTAAAGGTTACACACCACCCTTTGCCTGTGGCTTGGTAAAGGTTACACAACACCACCTTCACTTGTAGCTTGGTAAAGGTTTCATGGCACCCTTTGCTTGTAGCTTGGTAAAGGTGACACAGTACCACCTTTGCTTTTAGCTTGATAAAGGTTACACGCATGACACCCTTTGCTAATAGCTTGGTAAAAGTTACACAACACCACCTTTACCTGTAGCTTAGTAAAGGTTACACGGTACCCTTTGCTTGTAGCTTGGTAAAGGTTACACAACTCCACCTTTGATTGTAGCTTGGTAAATGTTACATAATATCGTAAAAAGTTTTCACTGATTTTTTACTCTCATGCATTAACAAGCGCTGGTTTGATTGATGTGTGTGGAGTAGGGGGGGCTACCCTAAAAGAGTTCATTTCATATGTTTTCATAATTTTCTCTTATGTATCGATAAGCGCCAATTTGATCAATGTATGTGGAGTAGGGGGCTACCCAAAAAGTTTTTTCATCTCATATGTTTTTAAAGTTTGCTTCCCATGCATCGACAAGCGTCGGCTTGATCAATGCATGTGAAGCAGGGGCAACTGTTGATTCTCAAATTTTAATAGTCTTTTAAAAATCTGATGATTAAGGATTCCTGTTAGTCAGACAGGGGGAAAGCTCCTTCAGGAGTCTTCCCAGGTGTGCTTATACTGAGTAAAAACCTAAAAAACTCAAAAGAAACCAAAACGAAACTAGAAAGAAATCAGAAAGAAACCAAAAATGACCACAAAGGCCATTTTAGGCCAAATTGGGGCTAAAGGAGTGGGAAAAGGTCATCTAGGTGGGCTAACCCATGATTGTGCGATGGTAACCCATGAGTGTGGGTCACCACCCACACTCATTGGTCATTTGACCCACGAGGCGCATGCGTGGGTCATTTAACCCACACGTGTAGGTCCAGGCCCAAGCTCATGGCTCATGGACCTAAGAGCATGGGTCCAATGACCTAAGAGCATGGGTCCAATGACCCAAGAGCGTGGGTTGAAGGCCTGGAAGGATTGGCTCATTTTGTAAAAAAATCCTCTCCTAGAGAGAGAATTCTAGACTACTTTGGATGATTTTTTCTCTCTCTCTCTAAAGCATTTGGAGACCCATTTTTTTTCTAAACACTCAAACCAAAAACCACACTTTTTTGAGGATTTAGAACCATAAATCCAAGCCGAGCCCGCAACTAAGTCAAAGAATGCTACAAGGGTAACTACCTGGTCCATTTGAGGATTCTCCCAATCATGCTTAATTAAAAATAGCATTTTCCTCTTCTTCTTCATCTCATTTCTCCCTTTTACATTATTTTGCATTTTATTTATTTTATTTTGAATATTTATTATTATGGTGAACTTGTGATTTTTGTGGTGATTTTGAAGTTTGGTTATAAGATATGTTGGAGAAGCGGGTAGTTAGGGTGAATCTGGGAGTGTTTGCATTCATTTCTTGCATTTTTCATTATTTTTGCATCAATTTTCCTTTTATGTAAAAAATAGGTATTTTGGTGTAAAGTTAACATTTTTATTATTGTTTTTGCACTTTATTTATTTTTGTGATTTTATTTATTTTTTATTAATATTTCCGCATTTTTATCATTTTTATTGCATTTTTGCTTTTTTTTTTTGTCATTTTATGCTTTTTATGGTAAATTTGGCATTTTTATCATAAAATTCCACATTTTTATGGTGAAAATGTCATCTTTATCACTTTAGTTTATTCATTTCTGTATTTTTATTTATTTTTATTAATATTTCTGCATTTTTATCATTTTTATTGCATTTTTGCTATTTTTGTCATTTTTATGTTTTTTATGGTAAATTTGGCATTTTTATCATAAAGTTTACATTTTTATGGTACAAATATCATCTTTATCATTTATTTATTTATTTCTGTCATCTTTATTTATTTATATTATTATTTCTGAATTTTTATTATTTTTATTGCTTTTATGCCTTTTTTTTGGTAAATTTGTCATTTTTATCATAAAGTTGACATTTTTATGGTAAAAATGACACCTTTATCATCTTTATTATTTTATTATTGTATTTTTATTGTATTATTATTATTATTATTATTATTATTATTATTTCTGTATTTTTATTATTGTTATTGCATTTTTATTATGTTGTTGGTTGTCTTTATGCCTTTTTTTTTGGCAAAGTTGTTATTTTTATCATAAAGTTGATATTTTTATGGTAAAAATGACATTTTTATCATTTTAATTATCTCAATTCTTCATTCTATTGTTTTAATTGCATTAATTGCATTATTATTATTTTTATTATCCTTTTGATAAATTTATTATTCCTATCATAAAGTTCCCATCTTTACGGTAAAAATAATATTTTTGTCCCTGCTTTTATTATTTTATTTGCATTGTTATTATCTTTATTGCACGTTTATTGTTATTGTCATTTCTATTGCTTCCTTTGATAAATTTACTATTTTTATCATAAAGTTAATATTTTTTTTGTAAGAATAGTATCTTTATCATTTCTATTATTTTACTTGCACTTCCATCACTTTTCATTTCTCCATTTTAATTCCTTAATATTTTCCTTGTCATAAAATCCTATTTTATAGTAAAAATGACAACTTTGCACTTGTGATCGTTTTGGGACTGATGGTCGTCACGATCAAGAAGGATTAGTGCGTTTATAGCATCAGGGCACACAAGCTAATGGCGACCATCTATCGGTTTCTGTTGTTTATTGTTTGTTGGAGGGTCTACCTAATTAGGCTTTATAGATTGGAGTCGCCACCCAACTTGAATTGGGAAGAAGTGAATTAAAAATCCACTTCCATAACCAGAGAATATAAGTTCGGCGGGTAGGACTTACTTATCCTGTTTCTTACCATACATATTGCTTATTTATTCACTACTTCACCTAATTTTGGTTTCATGATGCATTATTACCACACTTGATCATTAGTTAGTTTAAATTGGAAATAAAGTGCGGGATAGTTGGATTGACGAGCATACATCATTTAATAAATAAATAAGCAAGCATTCATCAATCAAGCAGATGATCATGAAGCAAGTAAGAACATAGCAAGTAGCAGACAAGCATGCAAGAGATAATCAAAACGAGCAAGCAAATAAACAAAATAAAAATGGGGAAAGGGATTAAGGATTACAATCCGAGAAAAAGCCTATTTTAATAAATACATAAAAAAATATAAATAAAATGGGAAATTGGGATTAAAGATTACATTTCCTTGGAAAAAGTCTATTCTATTAATTACATTGAAATGATAAAAGGGAAATAAAATAAACCTATTCTTATAATCCTGCAAAACAAAGGTTAGTTCTCATACACATGCAAGCACACATCACATTTAGGACAATTTAATATATTTCATTCATCCACGATTGGAAAAATAAATAAAGGAATAATTAAACACATAAGCAAACAAGGATGCTAATGGATGCATGGTGCAAGGTTTTAAAATTTGGGTACTTTAGTGTGAAGTCATCATCTTTATTAAAAAAAGATTTTTATGATCAGGCAAATATAAGGAAATTAAAATGGAAAAGAGCAAATAAAATGATAAAAGTGATAAAGAAATTATTCTCACCATAAAAATATTAACTTTATGTTAAAAATAATAAATTTATCAAAGAAAATAATACAAATGACGAAGATAATAAACATGCAATAAAAATAATAACAATGCAAGTGAAATAATAACAAAAAGGATGGTAAAAATATTATTTTCACCATAAAGATGGAAACTTTATGATAAAAATAATAAATTCATCAAAAGGGTGGACAAGCTAACTTCTAGGGTCTCGGAGGCAGAGAATAAAGCTACCGATGCAGCTCTCGGTGCCAAGGCATTGGACGACCAACTGACAGTCACGCAGAACAAGGTGAGCCAATTGGAGAAAGAGATTGTGGACCTAAAAGAGGCTCATTGATTGGAGCAAGAGGATTTGGTGGAGCGGTCGTTGTTTATGGTGGCGTGAAGGACCTTGTGTCGCAAGCCCTGCAATCTTTATGTCCAGACTTGGACATCTCCTTTATGGAGTGAGTTGTGCCTAGTGCTGATTGGATGACATTCTTGGTCACACCGCACCAGATGATGATGACCAGGGTTGTGAGTCTACTCCTTTAGCGGCAATCGGTGGCATAACTGAGGGCACTGAGGCGCTTCCTTCTGATGACCTAACTAAAAAAGCTGACCCGTGACCTCTTTCTAATTTGTATGGAGTTGTTATTTTCTTCCCACTTTAAACAATTTAGTTTTTATTTTCCCCTTGGATTTTTGGGGGCCGTTGAACACTTGTAGGAGGGTCTGCCTGAATAGGCTTTGTAGATTAGAGTCGTCGCCAGATTTGATAAAAAAAAATGAATTAAGAATCCACTTCCTTAACTAGAGAATCCAGGTTCGGGGGGTAAGAATTACTTATCTTTTTCTCATTATACACATTGCATATTTATTCACCATTGCACCCTAGTTTCGGTTTTATGATGCATTTACCATATTTGATTGTTAGTCGAATTAAGTTGAGAATTGAAAGGCAAGATAATTGGATTTATGAGCATTCATCACAAAATAAATAAACAAACAAGCATTCATCAACCAAATAGGTAGTCACGTAAACAAGTAAGCACGTAGCACGAAGAACAAAAGCATGCAGGAAATAACCAACGAAAATAAACATGCAAATAAAAAAATAAAAAGAAAAGGGGAAAGGGATTAAGGATTACAACCCATGGAGAAAGCCTATTCTAATAAATAGATCCAAAATAGAAAAAAAAGGGGGAATCAGGATTAAGAATTACATTGCCTCAAAAAATTCTTTATTCTATTAAGGGAAACATACATTTAAGTACCCTGTAATTTAGGTCATTTTCAGATAAAGGGTTGTGGTTTGTTTCGTGACAAAAAGGTACCCTACAGTTTTCGCCGTTAGCAAATAAGGGCATTTTCATGTAACACCGTTAGAGATGATGACGTGGAAGGGGCAAAGTTGAACTTTCACTGTAGATAGTCACATGAATTGTCTACTTTTGACTTTGACTTAACCCCACCTTCACCACTACCCACCTTCTTTTTTTTGGCCAAATTTACCCACCTTCTTATTCTTCTTACATTTTCATCCTTTCATTAAATAATTTTTGTACCCTAAAATTTAAAAATTAAGTTAAATAATTAAAAAATTATTTATATTCTTAATAATTTAGATAAAAATTGTAAAAGAATTATCTAACATATTTTATAAGTATATAATTTAAAAATAAAAATATTAAATGATAAAATTTTATTAAATTAAAAAAATTTAAACTCTTAACTTATTAATATTTTTTTTCTCAAAAAAAACTTATTAATATTTTTAAAAAAAGTATAAGCATTAACCTATTCAACTTTGCCAAATTATTAGTTAAAATTGATATGTTTTTTTCTCATTGAAAATGAAAGTTCTATAATATTTTTCTTAAATTTTATAGCGGATTATATTAAAGAGCGGATTATATTAAAGAATGAGCACTTTTATTTTATAAATTTTAATTTTTAGTTTGAATAAATTAATTTTAAACTGACAAAATTAGTTATGTGTGTTTTTTAATTCACAAATTATAACCTACTTTATGCTTTTTCGTTGAGTGGGGGCAAGAAATTTCATTTTTCAACATGGGGTGTTTGCAAAATTAGTTAAGGTTTAATTATTATTTTATTTTATTTTTTCTTGGTGCAATTTCGTAATAAATTCTAATTTTGAGTGATAAAAAAAAGAAATTATTGAAAGATGTATGATTAGCAAAAAAAAAAAAAAAGAATTAGCATAAGATCCAACCAAGTAATTGACTCAATTATTATTTGACTTTTATGAGAAAATAGGATTATTTAAACCATGGGATATTTTATAATTTTATAAAAATTGATTTTGGCCCCTTATTTTACTTTTTGAGCACATGAATAAAGAAGAAAAGAAAGGTTGGAAGAATGATATTTTTCTCTTTGCTTACTCACTCTATCAAAGGTATTGACCACCCACAAAATGGTTTTTGTTTTCATGGTTTTAGATTCGAATGTTCTTGATGAAGTGGGTAACAAGTTGTTAATTCTTCCAATCAATTAAATCCAAAATTGGCAAATTTGTCATCACCCTATGTGTTCTACTACTAGCAATGGAAATTTGTATTGACATT